>SJYC01046282.1:0-41956 GCA_006408675.1 Madoqua kirkii
TCTCCAGCCCCACCTCCTCAGGCTTCTGTTATCATCAGGTAGATCAGGACGCCTGCTCCTTGGGTGGGGGTCATGCTTGGCCTCAGCTTATTTCTCAGCCCCAGCTTCCCCCAAATCTGCAACCACTATTTGCATCAGCTAAAGATGGAAATATCCGAACCAAATTTCGATAAATCCCAATTTCTCTTCCTGATTTCTAATCCAGGGTAGGCAAAGAGAAAAATTAAAAACAAAAAACAGAAACAAACCTTTGAAATAGATGGCTCTAAATTGAAACCCAAATAACATAACAGCTTTCAAACTGGCACTTGCAATTGGGCTGAGCAAACCTAATTCCATATCAAAGGAACAGGGAAGTATTTTAATTATCTCATTCTCATAATGGGAGAGGAAACTGGTTCCACAGGAGGTAAACACCCTAAGCCACAAGGTTTCCCTGTAAATTACAATGGTCAACTTGAACTGACAAGGAGAGGGGACGCTTCTTCCTGTTTGATGGTGTTCCCTGACGTGTGGCCTTTTACTATAGTCATAAAAAGGCAGTAAATTAGGAAGGCGCTGTAAAATATCATCGGAACCAACTGGGATCAACCATGAGAAGCCAAATTTCCAGTCAAAGCCTTGAAAACGAGGGAAACATGAAAGGCATTCAACCAGTTCCCAGGGCAGAGTCCCCAGCCGTGGAGAAAGTAGGCCAGCACTTCCGAAGGTGCAGAGTGGCGGGTCTGGAGCCGTGCACAGAGCAAGAGAGGGGCCCACAGAAGTGGAGAAGAGGGCTGCCCTCTCCTCAGACATTATCCTCTTGGGGTGGGTTCTGCTCAGGCTTGGTACAAGTTGGAGAAGCAGCTTGGGCTGAGATGCTGTCTTCTTATTTACCACTCAGGTAACACTTTGAGTTACCCTGTGCCAGGCACTGTAGGTGTGGAAATAGAAGAGGGAGCCTCTGTCCACAGGGTCCAGAAGTAGGAGACAGATGATGTATCAGCCACATGGTCTGATGAGATCAAGGTTAGCAGAGACGACAGTAAGCGATACTAGAGCGATGGCCGCAGTGGAAAAATGCCTGGTTGCTGGGCGAGCGCTGCCTTTTGAAAGCAGCCTCAAGTCCACCTGAATAATTCAGGAGCACCTGGTCTATGGCATGGGGTAGGGCTGAGTCCCTGCCTGGCCAATGCTAAAAAAAGTAAATGTTTATCTATGCCAGGCATGGGGCTATAGGCTATATCAGTCTTTCTGTCTTGAATCTGCATGAGAACCTTATCAAGCCCTGTTATGATGATTGGCTCCTCTTAAAGGCTTAGGAAATGGGCTCAAAGAAGTTAGGGAACCTGCTTTCGGTGGCAGTTTCATGCTAGAGGAACCAGTCATAGAACCCAGAGCAGTCTAGTTTTGCTCTGACTGGTTCGACTCCCATGCTAAACATGTGAATGGTTGAGACTCTGGACTGTCCACTTGTCGGATTATTTCACAGTCGAGAAGACTTCAGATCTGACAGCAAATCTGTATGAGGAACATAGATCCTGATCCTCTGGAAATAGTGTCTTGGACACATTAAATAGTGCGTGTGTGTGTGTGTGTGTGTGTGTGTGTGTGTGTGCATTGACCAACATCTTCAGGGTGAGCCCTACCAGTAGGACATTCTTCCCTTGCCTGGGTGCCTTGGGTATTGCAGTGTCTGATTAGTGGGGGAAGATGCTACCCTAAGATCTGAGCACTAGTCAGCTTTGAGGCCTTATTTGCTCTGCTGATAAGCTAGTCTGAGAACCAGAGGGTAAACTCAGGCCCCTCCAGGAAACTCCCCAAGCTTTTGACGTTTTCTCCCCTTTCCTTGGTTCCAGAAAGAATTGCCTTGAGCGACTTCAGTCCAAAAGTGGGTGTTGGTAAGCCCTGAAGTTTTCTTCCTGCTTCACCTGATTCTGCTTCTACACTTTTGTGCCATCACCTCCTCCCCCATTGGTGGTGGAGAGGGTCCTATAGACAAGTCTTACTGATATTTAAAGCCAGGATTGAGAGACCCCCCTCAGCCAAGAGTGGGCCCTCATGACCCATGTAACTTGGTCTCCTGGATTCTAGGTCATGGCACTGTGACCCAGCAGCCTCCTGGCTGGAGAAGAAGGTCAAGGCCACCAAAACAGCTCGTAACTGAGCCCACAGGTGGCTTGGATATCATTCCTGGCCCCTTCTCTTGGCTCCCAACAGCCTCAGTTCCTTGTGGGAAGGGCTGTTTCTAAAACAGAAAGAGCAGTTACAGCCACGTGTACCTCGAGAGCTCAGTCCTCCATGTCTTAGAGGGGAAATTTCACTGCAGCTGACACCTGTGGGATGGCAGGACTTATTTGGGAGACAGATTTATAATAAACAGCCTTATTTTATAGAGCCCCAAATATTTGCACAAAAATGAGCCCACCGTATAACTCGCCCCATCTTTCTCCCCGCTGTCACCGGGTATATCTCTCTATTTTATCACTTTATTTTCCAGCTCCTCCAGCTCTGCACGCGCCTCTCTCTTGTTCCCACCACAGCAGTCAGTCTGCTGGCTCCATCCTCCTCCCCTTCATGCTTGCCTCTCTGTTAGTGCCCCACCTCCACCACTTCAGGGCCTTGGCCTCTCCCAGACCCCTCCCCTCCTTTAGGAATCTGGGCAGCAACAGCAGTGTGTCCTGGGAAGGAGCCCTCTCTCAGAAGCCCTTCCATCCCAGTCGGCAGGGAGGCCTTCTTTTTCAGCAACACGGACAGAGCTTCTGGCCACTGTTCTTTTAATAGACTTGGCCTTGGCCTGGAGGCTTCAGGGAGCTTCCTTGCCTTATCTCTTAGCATTCCTAACACTATAAAGTAAACCCCAAGTGGTTTCTAACCTCCTGCTACCCCAAGACATGGGCTCAATAACAGGGTGAGAAATGTATGAATAAAAGGAGCGATTTTAATTTCAAAGTTCTGCTGACATGCGAGTGCTCTAAAGGTTTATATACACAGAACGCCCTGCTTGAAATATCACTTTGAATTCCATCCGTGCCATCGCGCCTCTAATGCGCTTCTGTTTTGGTTTCTCTCGGCAACGGGAGCCTTTGTGTTTTAATAATCGGAGGCACAAGGAAGAGGAAAATTATAGCTGGGGATGCCCAGGCTTGGCTCTTCATCATCCAAGTTAAATTTGGCTGAATTGAGGGAAAACATCCTTTTAAAAGGGTGGTAAATGGGAATAATAATCTCTTACATTTACAAAACACTGGGTATTTTCAAAGCCCTCATGCATTCATGCATTCATTAACTCATTAGATTTTTTTTCCAGTAAACCTGTTCCAAACATCCCACAGATAGGAGTGGGAAGCTGAGGAGGCTAGCTTGGTAAATGGAGAAACTGAGGCTGTGGGTGTGTTTGTGACCGGCTAGAGGTCATTCACAGTGGCCAAACTGGACAGGTTGGACAAGGCCATGAGGTGGCAATGCTAGCCATCCCCTTTAACAGCCACCCACCTCTCTGTGCCTTATCCACATCCCTGAAGTGATCTTTCATCTCTCCTCCCATCAAACAGTCTCTCCAAACAAAGGTGCCACTCAAACCTCTCACAGGAGTGCCTGATTTTTTAGGAGAATTAAAGTCCAAAGCAGAAGGGGAAAAATTCGTAAAATCAGCAATGAGTCTTTGTCTACTGAGCATTTACTTTGGGCTAAGACATGTGTTGTGGCTTCCCAGCTGGTGCAAGTGGTAAAGAACTTGAACGCCAACGCATGAGATGCAAGAGACTTGGGTTTGATTCCTGGGTCAGGAAGATCCCCTGAAGTAGGAAATGGCAACCCACTCCAATATTCTTGCCTGGAGAATCCCATAGACAGAGGAGTCTGGTGGGCTACAGTCCATGGTGTCGCAAAGAGTCGGACACAACTGAATGGCTGAGCACACACGCATAAGACATATGCTGTGTCCTTGACATGCATTATTTCATCCAGCCTCCTCAACAGTTCTGAGGAGGCTTTAGTTCCACTTCACAGCTACAAAAACTGATGTTCAGAAGGTGATAGCTAGGTGCTGTTTGGTCACGTCCATACCCAGGTAGCCAACTACAAAGCCCAAGCTCCCCATCTACTTCCTGTCTGTCTCTGAGAGCAGTTTTTGGCATCGACATGAGATGAGGTATGAGGTCTGCTTTGCCCAAATGTCCTACAAGTGGCCAACTTCCTTGAGCTGCTCCTGGAGGACCAGAGTGCTGTGGTCTCTGACGTCCCATGTTCTGAGGCTACCCCTCTACCTGGCATTGCTCAGGATGGGAAGTCCATGGACCACGTCCTGGATGTGGCAATGACATTCGTGCAGCATTGCAACATTTCAGAAAATGAGTTGCTGTGTGGATGGATGAATAAGTGAATGAATGAATGAATGAATGAAGGGGGTCTGATCTTTCTAGGTGTGCAGACGGGGGGGCCAGGCAGCAGAAAGGCAGTAGCAGTCAGGACATGTAGCACTTGACCTGGCTCAGAGTCCAGATCCTGAATACAAGACCCCCTCACCTGGCCCCTGCAGCGTATGTTCCTCCCTCCCCTGCCCAGCAGCATCAAAAGTGCCTGACAACCAAGGGGAAGTGAATGCAGCTACCCCAGTCTTCCCAGGGTTCAAGGTGAGTGAGGAGGGCGGGAGCCTCAGAGTGTCAGGGGTGGGGGCCCATCAGATAAGCCTGATATGACGGCATTCATGGTCTAGCCAGGGCTGGGAAGGCCGATGGGGGATTGTTCCAGGCTGTTTCTGGGGCTGGTGTCATTTATAGGTTCTGGAAATTTGTTACTGTTGATAACAGTGACGAGCCATAAACATCTCAGAGTGAGGAATGTTAATAACATGGGAGGCATTTTTTAAGTGGTGGCTTTGGGGAGCCTTCGGCCTGTCAGAGCCAAAGGGGCGGCTGTTGTCGCTGTCGTATATCTGGGAAGTTATTCCTGGAAGGTCGTGCAGGGCCTCTGTTGTCATTATGTACAAAATATTTCAATTTTCCAGAATAGAGTCAGTTCTGGCATCAATGAATCTTCATCTTTTCTCCTTTTTATGTCTCCCTGTTTGTCTCTGGGGTCTGGTTTTGTGTGAGTAGGAGAAGATGGGCATAAATACGTGGCTGGGGCTGGAATGAGACACAGAGCTGTGAAGTAGGGGGCACAGTTAGGGATACAGGATGAGCCCCCAAGGCCCTCTGAGGGGTGGGGAGAAGCTTGACTGGCTCAGGGCCTGAAAGGATCCCCTCAAACAGCTTGCACCACAACTCATCCGCTCCAGACACACCGCTCCCGGATGCAACCTGAACCTCCTGGCCTTGTCCTTCTGCTCACAAGGTCATTTCTCCTGCTATCATAGCTTTTCTGCCTGCCCATCCCCTGAGTCCAGCCTGCCCCTGCGGCCTACCACTCTCATCCCATGGAGAGCCAGTGCAGTCGGTGAGATTCACCCAGCACTAATCACGTGCTTTGCCGTGTCACAACTCCTGTTCCCCACTTGGCAATGGGTCTTAACTCTCATCCCATTTAACTTGTCCTCAATTTGTCATCACCTTCTTGTGGGCAAGGACCATATCACACACGCTTCCGCAGGCTCTGAAGGGGATGCCTGCTGTTTTTGCACCTCTGTGCATCCTCTCCTTCGGGGCCTGAACTACTGCCAGTTCTCCAGACCCTGACTCTGGCTTTCTTGGCTCCTGTGCTGGTCTGGGTGCTTTGGGGGCAGCCACACTGATCATCTTCCAGCCTGCACCCATGGCTTAGGACTCCCTTCCCTCCTGGCCTGTCCAGCACAGCACAGTGCTGGGCACACAGCAGGTCTTAACTAAATGAGTATATGAAGGACAGGACTTCATCAGGGCATCAGCTAGGATGCAGGGGCTTGGCTGTGCATTCCATTTCCAAGGGGAAAAGCTAGTTGCATGGCCGGAACTAGAGTTCATACCCAGCCCTGGCTTATCCATGGGTTAGACACCATTGCTGGATGGCTCCTAGCTCCCTCTCTCCCAGGTCCTTTAAGCTGTGGCTCATGGGTCTGGTTGGGCACCTGCTGATGCCATGAGGGAGGAACATAAAGATTTCCCAACTGGGGCCTTCACCTTCAGGAAACACACATTTGGAGGGGGAGATTAGACTGGTGTGATCAACAAAGAACATGTGGGTGTTTGGAGGAAAAGAGCAGCCAGGGTGCAAGGGGGTTGTTGGACAGAGAAGAGGGTGTAGGGCTGGGGATCTTTGCTTCCCACATGTCTCTTCCACTGCCTTATACTCCACCTGAACCTTGTCTTTGAAATGCCTTATTAAGCGACAAAGGGCAGTCACGGCCCCCATAAGTCCCAGCAGGATGGCTGGGCACTGGCCTGGCTTGCACTCTGGGCTCTAGAAATGTCAGGATGGCCACGCCAGCTTCCCTCCAGTGCCCCCCACCCCCCGCCCCCCGGAAGCAACGCGGGCCAGCACTGTCACAGACTGAGGTGGAGTGGGGGAAGCACAGAGCCGTGAGGACCAGGCGGCCACACCGGGGATGACCCTAGGGGTAGGGGTGCAGGTGAGGGGCAACCTGAGGCAACAGCAGTCCTGGCTCTGCCCAGGTGCCCAAAAGCCTCTGGGGAAAGAAAGGTGCAGTTTCAACTGCACACAGCTTTTGTAAGACTCTCGCTTGTGAATTGCCATCCATGGCGGGCCACCCTGGACCTCCTGTCACATTCCCTTTGGGCACAGCTGGCCTCCTGCTCGTTCAGGTTTGCCCCAGTCAGGCGCAGGCCCTGGCACTTCTCACATCCTGCTCCCGATCATTTTAGGGAGAAAGTGAAAACCCGCAGCTGGGCTTGAATCCTGCTTCCGGGGGCAGAGGTCAGCTCTGGAGACTGCAGTCTCTCTGGCTGCAAGTGCCTCCTGTTCCTGGGGTCAGGGTTTGACCCTTTGCTCCCTATGACCCTGCTGACAGGCTCCCTGGGAGGGGCTGCTCCTCATCACTTTAAAACTGCAGAAAACGGAGTGTTTGAGGTAGAAGGGATCTAACCGGCTGGTCTCCTGCCTTATTCCCATGCCAAGGCTGATGGGAGGTTTTGGCTAATTACGTCGGATCAGCCTGTTCACTGTGTGTCCCCGGAATTCAATAGCTAGCCATAAATTCCCTTCATTTGACCCATATTTCTTAAGCATGAAGTGGGTTTCTGGCACCATGTGTTCATGAGTGGCAGCCTCGCCCTCCTGAGGGAGCTGACTGTGGGAAAGGCAGATGGGGAGGTGGGCGGCAGAGAGAGCCCAGCGCTGTTGCCTCCTTGGAGCCCCTGACTTTACAGTTTCTGCACTGAACTAGCTCTGTAGGTATCCAAGAGTCCTTGCCTTGTCTGTTGACGCTGTTGTGTGTGAGAGTGTCCATGTGTATACTGTGTGCTTTTGTGTTCACACGTGTGCACACGAGTGCCTGTGCAGTCTGTACAGGCACACATGTGTACACGGGTATACTGTGTACACATGCACTTTCATACGTGTGCACCATGTATGCATGTGTGTGCTGTGTGCATGCATGTTCACATACTGCACATATGATGCAAGCACCTGTGCACGAGTGTACTGTGTACATGTGCACTTTCAATGTGCATGGGTGTGCCTTGTGCATGTTCATGTACATGCATGCCATGCATGCATGCCTGCACATGCGTGCCCCATGCATGTTTACACATGTACACACAATGGCCGCACACATTCACACATGTGCACACATGTGCCTGTGGGTGCATGTGCGTATGTGTGCTATGTGCATGTGTGTGCACACACAACTGCTCTGCACTTTGCATTCTTGAAGGGTGGGGCTGAGTCTGCACCCCACCCCCCCTACCCCTCAAGGGGTCTCCATCCCAGTGTTTGTCAAGAAATGTCCCCATGAGCCTGCTCAGAAGCCAGAGGCAGCTCTGCTGTCTCTTGGAATCCACTCCCAGAACAGGCAGAGGCCTGAGTCCAGTGCAGGGCAAAGAAGGCTGGGGGACCGCCTAGCTGAACCCTCTCGTTTTACAGCCCAGAAAAGAAAGAATAGGAGGTGAGGTAAGAGTGCGTCATGTCACGTGCCTGGCTGCTCAGTTGTGTCTGACTCGGTGTGAACTCCTGGGCTGTCGCCCGCCAGGCTCCCCTGTCCATGGGATTTCCCAGGCAAGAATACTGGAGTGGGTTGCCATAGTGAATAATAATAGCTACCATGTTTTGGCTGTTCTGATGCACCAGGAATTGCACCCCCATGAGCTCACACATGTTCACGGCCACCCTGTGGGGGAGCCACCTCATCTGGCTTCACAGGCAGGAAGAGGAAGCTTGGAGAAGCAAGTGACCTGCTCAAGGTCACACAGGCTGTCAGTGGTGGAGGTCCAGGGGAAACTGTGGGCCGGAGCTCTGACATTCTCTGCAAGTATACTGGGCAAAGGTAGCAACCGGCACCCGACCTCAAACTCCATTCCCGGCTGGTGCAGGCTTCTGGCCATGTATGCCTCCTCTCCCTGGGGTCAGGGTCTGACCCTAATGAGCTCACACATGTCACGGCCACCCTGTGGGGGAGCCACCTCATCTGGCTTCACAGGCAGGAAGAGGAAGCTTGGAGAAGCAAGTGACCTGCTCAAGGTCACACAGGCTGTCAGTGGTGGAGGTCCAGGGGAAACTGTGGGCCGGAGCTCTGACATTCTCTGCAAGTATACTGGGCAAAGGTAGCAACCGGCACCCGACCTCAAACTCCATTCCCGGCTGGTGCAGGCTTCTGGCCATGTATGCCTCCTCTCCCTGGGGTCAGGGTCTGACCCTCTGCTCCCTGTGGCCACTAATGACAGGCTTCCTGGGAGGGGCCGCTCCTCATCACTTTTGAACCACAGAAGAGAAAAGATTTGAGATACTAGGGATCTAACTGGCTGGTCTCCTGCTTTAATCCTACAAGGGAAACCAAGGCCAGGGGAGGTCTTGGCTAAATATGTCAGATCAGCCTGGTTCACTGTGTGTCCCCAGAACTCAATAGCTAGCTGTGAATTCCCTTTACTTGATCTGTGCTTATTAAACATGAATCGGATGTCTAGAACCCCACTCTTCTCCCTGTTTTTACTTGGCTTGGTGGGCAGCAAGCTGGGCTGGGGCTGCAGGGATAGCCCTGAACATTCCCGAGGAGCTCGGAGGCCAGAACCCAGATGCCCTTCCCACTGCCTCTCGGCTCCTGGGCACAAGGGCTTTGATTTTCCGTTAACACCCAAAGTTGATCGGAGCCTCATGAATCATTCATGAAGAGGCTCCAACGAGATCATTATTTTGAGTGTTGAGTGTCAGGAAAACAGTGTCTGACGGGTAAACATGATGTCTGATGGCAGAACAGCCGATGGGGTCACCCGGCAGCCGGGCACCTGCCATGCTGTGGGGAATTTTTAAATATTAAAAAAAAAAATCCAAGCTAGGCTCAGGAAGGAGCAGCAGACTCATCACCAGCCCTGTGTCTGTCGGCTCCCCAGGCCAGGAGGAGGCGGGTAGCGGGCAGGGCTGGGGAGGGCCCAGAGCATCCTCTACCAGGAAATGACTCAGCACGGCCCCCAGTCCCCAGTCAATGTGGCTCCCATCCCTGCAGGTCCCAGGCTGCACCATCAGCCTCCCTGCCAACACAAAATGCAGGCTTCTTAGTTACGCAGCCCCTGCCTTTGCGCTCTCTTAAGATTTCCCAATAGATCATCCTTTTGGAAAAAGCCAGGGGGCCTCAAGCGCCTGTCCATCCACCTTGGATCAGGAATGGGTCTGGCCTCTGCCTGAAGGCTGCGCAAGCACCTGGCTGGGCCAGCTCGGGCCAAGGCCCCGGGGGTTCTCCCAGATCTCTCGCTGTGTCGAAGCCACTTTCTAGCAGATGACAGTTTGTCAATAGCTTCACTACCTGCATTATTTAAGCAGAACAAGGTGAACCTCAGCTGTACCCTTGAGCACAGATCAAATTGATGGTCAGACTGGACGCTACAGGCAATTAGGTTTTTCTAAAGAGAAAAAGGGCCAGAGGGGCCCCTACTGGCTCCCTTCCCTGCTGCCAGCCCTCGGCCCTCCGCCCTCCCTGGTCATCCAGTCCTGTCCCAGGCTGTCTTCTGCTCCACTGGGCCCTGGATTTCATGAGGGGAAGGGGGTACTCGCTCCCAGAAAAGAGTTCCTTGGGCCCTGAGAATACCCTAGAAGGAGGTCCAGGAGGCTCAGCCCCGGCTCTCTTTCCAGCATTTCTGCAGGGACTTTCCTGGCTGCCTCTCCTTTCCTCCTCGATTGTCTATTCATCTCAGTTCTCTCAGGACCAGGCTGACACTTGGCCATCCTGGGCTTTCTCTTCTCTTTACAGACCCCCTTTGACTAGGCTTATTCCAGGTGAGCATCAGGTATAGCACAGGTCCCCTTCGAGGGTCACAGCCTGACCTAGAAGAATCGATGCTTTGATCTAGCTGAGGACTCAGGCCTAAGAGGGATCATGACAGCTCAGAGCTGGGAAGGCCCCCTGGGGTCATCCAGCCCTGCCTCCAATGAGCATAGACACCTTCGACTCCACCCAGCAGGCTCCTCTGCTTCATCAGGGACAGGGGCCCTCACATACCATCTGTTTCACCCAAAGCACTTGGAATCATTATCATTAGAAAGATAATTTTCATTATTTTTCATAACCTGAGGCCAAATCTCCTTCCTTAAAGAGTCTGGAATGATTCCATCTTTCAGATCCACTGAGAATAGGAACTCTATGCCTCAAGATGTGAGAGATAGTCCTTCAAAGATCTGAAGAAGATTCATGTCATTCATCCATCCATCCATCTATCTACCACCCATCCACTCATCCATCCAATTTCCTTTCCATCTACACATTTATCTATTATCTTCCCATGAGTCCATCCATCTACCCAACTACTTACTCATCCATCTATCCATCCATCCACCTACCCCTCTAACCATCCATCAACCCACATATTCACACACCCATCCATACATATGCTCACCTATCCATTCTCACATCTACCTACCTGTCTATCTAGTCCCCCACCCATCTTACATCCATCCACCTACCCACCCATCTACCTGTATATTCATCCACTCATCCATTTGTCCACCCAATCATCCACCCATTCATCCTTTCTTCCATTTGACATGCGTTGAGGAAATGCGGCTACCACTCTGGGTATTGAAAGATGCAGTCTCTGGCCTCAAGGAGCTTACACTTGTAGTGCTGAGGCAGAATCACAATATAGCTTCTTGCTAGAAATGTTGTTCACTCACTGAGTGATGTCCAACTCTTTGCGACCCCATGGACTACAGCACAGCAGGCTTCCCTGTCCCTTAGTATCTCCCACAGTTTGTTCAAACTCATGTCCACTGAGTCAGTGATGCCATCCAACCATCTTATCCTCTGTCACCCTCTTCTCCTCCTGCCCTCAATCTTTCCCAGCATCAGGGTCTTTTCCAATGAGTTGGCCCTTTGCATCAGGTGGCCAAAGGACTGGAGCTTCAGCTTTAGCATCAGTCCTTCCAATGAATATTCAGGGTTGATTTCCTTTAGGATTGACTGGTTTGGTTTGCTTGCTGTCCAAGGGACTCTCAGGAGTCTCCTCCAGAACCAGAGTTCAAAAGCATCAGTTCTTTGGTTCTCAGCCTTCTTTATGATCCAACTCTCACATCTGTACATGACTACTAGAAAAACCACAGCTTTGACTATATGGATCTTTGTTGGCAAAGTGAAGTCTGTGTTTTTTAATATGCTCTCTAGGTTTGTCATAGCTTTTCTTCCAAAGAGCAAGCGTCTTTTAATTTAGTGGCTGCAGTCACCATCCACAGTGATTTTGGGGCCCAAGAAAATAAAATCCGTCACTGTTTCCACTTTCACTATAATAAAGGAATGAAAACAGCATCTAAGGCTTTGGTTGCTCAATGTTCTCAGTTTCCTCCCCAGTGGTTCTGAGGACTCCAGACCCCTCCTCACCCTGAACAACCTTCTTTGATGACTCCTGGTTTAGACACCATTCTCTTCAAGCTCAACACATAAAATGGGGTTGGGCATTATCTGGTCTACAGCCAGTCTTCACTGGTTATGGTCAAGCCAGGCTTGAGCCCAGGGAGTGATTCTTTAGCTCAGAGGGTCTGGCAGGACAGTCTCCTGCAGTTTGAGGGGCATTCTCATCACCAGGAGAGGGGGAAATGTTTATGCCATTAACGCAAACACTCTCTTCCCAGCTTCTTTGACCCTCGGCCCTCCGCCCTCCCTGGTCATCCAGTCCTGTCCCAGGCTGTCTTCTGCTCCACTGGGCCCTGGATTTCATGAGGGGAAGGGGGTACTCGCTCCCAGAAAAGAGTTCCTTGGGCCCTGAGAATACCCTAGAAGGAGGTCCAGGAGGCTCAGCCCCGGCTCTCTTTCCAGCATTTCTGCAGGGACTTTCCTGGCTGCCTCTCCTTTCCTCCTCGATTGTCTATTCATCTCAGTTCTCTCAGGACCAGGCTGACACTTGGCCATCCTGGGCTTTCTCTTCTCTTTACAGACCCCCTTTGACTAGGCTTATTCCAGGTGAGCATCAGGTATAGCACAGGTCCCCTTCGAGGGTCACAGCCTGACCTAGAAGAATCGATGCTTTGATCTAGCTGAGGACTCAGGCCTAAGAGGGATCATGACAGCTCAGAGCTGGGAAGGCCCCCTGGGGTCATCCAGCCCTGCCTCCAATGAGCATAGACACCTTCGACTCCACCCAGCAGGCTCCTCTGCTTCATCAGGGACAGGGGCCCTCACATACCATCTGTTTCACCCAAAGCACTTGGAATCATTATCATTAGAAAGATAATTTTCATTATTTTTCATAACCTGAGGCCAAATCTCCTTCCTTAAAGAGTCTGGAATGATTCCATCTTTCAGATCCACTGAGAATAGGAACTCTATGCCTCAAGATGTGAGAGATAGTCCTTCAAAGATCTGAAGAAGATTCATGTCATTCATCCATCCATCCATCTATCTACCACCCATCCACTCATCCATCCAATTTCCTTTCCATCTACACATTTATCTATTATCTTCCCATGAGTCCATCCATCTACCCAACTACTTACTCATCCATCTATCCATCCATCCACCTACCCCTCTAACCATCCATCAACCCACATATTCACACACCCATCCATACATATGCTCACCTATCCATTCTCACATCTACCTACCTGCTATCTAGTCCCCCACCCATCTTACATCCATCCACCTACCCACCCATCTACCTGTATATTCATCCACTCATCCATTTGTCCACCCAATCATCCACCCATTCATCCTTTCTTCCATTTGACATGCGTTGAGGAAATGCGGCTACCACTCTGGGTATTGAAAGATGCAGTCTCTGGCCTCAAGGAGCTTACACTTGTAGTGCTGAGGCAGAATCACAATATAGCTTCTTGCTAGAAATGTTGTTCACTCACTGAGTGATGTCCAACTCTTTGCGACCCCATGGACTACAGCACAGCAGGCTTCCCTGTCCCTTAGTATCTCCCACAGTTTGTTCAAACTCATGTCCACTGAGTCAGTGATGCCATCCAACCATCTTATCCTCTGTCACCCTCTTCTCCTCCTGCCCTCAATCTTTCCCAGCATCAGGGTCTTTTCCAATGAGTTGGCCCTTTGCATCAGGTGGCCAAAGGACTGGAGCTTCAGCTTTAGCATCAGTCCTTCCAATGAATATTCAGGGTTGATTTCCTTTAGGATTGACTGGTTTGGTTTGCTTGCTGTCCAAGGGACTCTCAGGAGTCTCCTCCAGAACCAGAGTTCAAAAGCATCAGTTCTTTGGTTCTCAGCCTTCTTTATGATCCAACTCTCACATCTGTACATGACTACTAGAAAAACCACAGCTTTGACTATATGGATCTTTGTTGGCAAAGTGAAGTCTGTGTTTTTTAATATGCTCTCTAGGTTTGTCATAGCTTTTCTTCCAAAGAGCAAGCGTCTTTTAATTTAGTGGCTGCAGTCACCATCCACAGTGATTTTGGGGCCCAAGAAAATAAAATCCGTCACTGTTTCCACTTTCACTATAATAAAGGAATGAAAACAGCATCTAAGGCTTTGGTTGCTCAATGTTCTCAGTTTCCTCCCCAGTGGTTCTGAGGACTCCAGACCCCTCCTCACCCTGAACAACCTTCTTTGATGACTCCTGGTTTAGACACCATTCTCTTCAAGCTCAACACATAAAATGGGGTTGGGCATTATCTGGTCTACAGCCAGTCTTCACTGGTTATGGTCAAGCCAGGCTTGAGCCCAGGGAGTGATTCTTTAGCTCAGAGGGTCTGGCAGGACAGTCTCCTGCAGTTTGAGGGGCATTCTCATCACCAGGAGAGGGGGAAATGTTTATGCCATTAACGCAAACACTCTCTTCCCAGCTTCTTTGTAGATTATGTCTCATTGCTTTCCGACACACCAAAGAACATTTCAAATGAGTCTCTGGCAGGCTCAGTTGGAAAGTTCTTTCAGCCACTTAAAATTTCAGCCTCTGAATGTGAGGCGCACTGGTGGTAATTGTTCAAGAAAATCAAATGAAAGCAGATACAGCAAGTTTCTGGTTATTTATCAGCCACAGATATAGGCCACTTTTCATCATGCTGAGCCTCAAGAAAAGATAAAAGCAAGGGAATTGATCTGAGCTTCTATTGTGAAAGCATCAGGCATTGCCGGTGTCCAAGTTCCATCATAAATGAACCACTTCCTGGCCTATGACTTGTCTCAGGCAGCAGCTGTTGGGTCTCAGACCCTTCTCCAATCACACTTGAGGGGAATGTGTGGTAGACATTGACCTCTGGTATCAATTTTTCTGCTTCCTAAGGGCTGATGGTGATTGAAGCTATGAAATTAAAAGATGCTTACTCCTTGGAAGGAAAGTTATGAGCAACCTAGATAGCATATTCAAAAGCAGAGACAGTACTTTGCCAACAAAGGTCCATCTAGTCAAGGCTATGGTTTTTCCAGTGGTCATGTATGGATGTGAGAATTGGACTGTGAAGAAAGCTGAGTGCCAAAGAATTGATGCTTTTGAACTGTGGTGTTAGAGAAGACTCTTGAGAATCCCTTGGACTGCAAGGAGATCCAACCAGTCCATTCTAAAGGAGATCAGTCCTGGGTGTTCATTGGAAGGACTGATGCTAAAGCTGAAACTCCAATACTTTGGCTACCTCACGTGAAGAGTTGGATCACTGGAAAAGACTCTGATGCTGGGAGGGATTGGGGGCAGGAGGAGAAGGGGACGACAGAGGATGAGATGGCTGGATGGCATCACCGATTCCATGGACATGAGTTTGAATGAACTCCAGGAGTTGGTGATAGACAGGGAGGCCTGGCGTGCTGCGATTCATGGGGCCCCAAAGAGTTGGACACAACCGAGTGACTGAACTGAACTGAACTGAAGAGTCCCCCAGAGGCACCCGTGAGCCTCAGCCTGGTGGGAGAAGCTAGGAATCTGGACCTGGGTGGGATCTTGCTTCAGGATCAAGGCTGGGGGCCTGTCCATGCTCCTCTAACAACACTGGCCTCTCTTCTCCCAGACCATCCAGGACAACCTCCTTACTCTCTGCCCAAGGGCTTTGCTTGAGTTACATGACTCAGAGGGCACTGGCATTCTGATGCAGTGCCTGTCCTTTGCTGAAGTCCAGGCACAAGCTACCCCTGAGAGTGGGAGGTCAGAGGTGGGAGAGAGGCAGACCAGGCAGATGGAAGGCTGCCATGCCCAAGAGACCACAGTGTTGGTAGAGGACAGCCAAGGACACTGGGCTCTTTCCCCCCTCCCCCATGATGGTTAATGTCATGCGTAACTTGTCCATTCCATGGGAGATAATTATTTGTTCCAACACCTGTTGAGACATCACGATGAATGTATTTTTTAGTTACTTTGGGTAAGCAGATCAGCCTTCATGATGTGAATAGGCTTTATCCAATCAGCTGAAGGCCTTAAGAGAAAATGTCCAGGTGGCTCAGTGATTAAGAATCTGCCTACCAATGCAGGAGATGCAAGAGATGCTGGTTTGATCCCTGGGTCAGGAAGATCCCTTGACAGGCAAGTGGCAACCCACTCCAGTATACTTGCCTGGAAAATCCCATGGACAGAGGAGCCTGGCAGGCTACAGTTTATGGGGTTGCAAAGAGTTGGACATGACTGAGACCACACCCCAAGGGAAGGAAGAATTCTGCCTCCAGTTGCCTTTAGATTCAAGACAGGAGTATCAACTCTTCCTGAGGTCTCCAGCCTGCTGGTTTGCCCCATGGAATTTAGATTGCCAGGCCCACAAATCTTGTGAGCCAATTTCTTTAAAAAAAAATTTTTTTTAATTGGAGTATAGTTGCTTTGTAGTGTGTTAGTTTCTATTATATGGAAAAGTGAATCAGCTATACATATAAATACAACCCCTCTTTTTTGGATTTCCTTCCCATTTAGGTCACCACAGAGCACTGAGTAGAGTTCCTTGTGCTATACAGTAGGTGCTCATTAGTTATCTGTTTTATACATAGTATTAATCGCATATATGTATCAATCCCAGTCTCCCAATCTCCCTTCTTCCCCGTTGGTATCTATACATTTGTTCTGTATATCTGAGTCTTTATTTCTTAAGATAAATCTCTCTCTATATATATATATATACTGTTTCTCTAGAGGACCCATCCACCCAGGAGAAGGTTCATATCATACCCTACTGGCTCCATCAAAAGCTCATAAATTTCCCCACTTAAGCCAAGATCTCTCTTCTTTCCTAGGCTGCACTTGGGACCATAGTTAGCAACTAATCAACCAGTTAGCAACTAATAAACCCTGGATATTAACTGGGAGGACTGATGCTGAAGCTTCAACATTTTGGGCACCTCATGCAAAGAGCTGACTAATCATTGGAAAAGACCCTGATGCTGGGAAAGATTGAAGGCAGGAGGAGAAGGGGGTGACAGAGGATGAGATGGCTGGATGGCATTGACTCAATGGACATGAGTTTGAGCAAACTCCAGGAGATAGTGAAGGACAGGGAAGCCTGGCACGCTGCAGTATGCCTCTCAGTAGTTAAGAGGAAATCATGGTGCTTCCAGCTACTTGCTGAGCGCTCACTCTGCTGGACACAGAGCTAACTCTTCATGCTCATCACCACCTGCCCTCATGCCAGTCCTAGGAGGCAGGTCTATCACTGCTGCCATTTGGGAGCAGAGGAAATGGAAGCTCAGAGAGGTCAAGCACCTTGCCCAAGGTCAAGGGCAGCTGGTAGCTGTAGACCAGACTTTGAACCCAGCATTGTCTGAGGTCCCAACCCATTTTATGGATTCTGGTACTGGTATTTGTTGGGAGCAGGAAGGTGGTGTTAGAAACAAGCAAGCCAGGATCGCAGGGCAATAAAGAGGGAGAAGATGGGACTTCCTTGGTGGTTCAGTGTTAAGAATCTGCCTGCCAATGCAGGAGAGATGGGTTCCATCCCCGGTCTGGGAAGTCCACATGCCAGGGGATAACTAAGCCTGCCCACCACAACTAGTGAGCCTGACTGCAGTGTCTGGGTACACAGGCCACAAGCACTTAAGCCCACGAGCCTAGAGCCTGTGCTCTGCAACAGGAGAAGACACCACGATGAGAAGCCTGCACACTGCAATGAAGAGTGGCCCCTGCTTGCCACAGTTAGAGAAAGCCTGCACACAGCAACAAAGACCCAGCACAGCCGAAAACAGATAAATACATTAATTAATTAATAATAAAAAAGGGAGAAGATGACTGCAAGGATGAAAGCCTGGGCTCCCAGGTGCCTAGGGGGACATAGCTGGCCCCCAGGGACATCAGCTCTTATTGGGAGTTTCCAAGGCCTCTCTGACAGGTAGAGGCCTGGGTGGGGGTGGGTGGGGGGCAATAAAATATAAAATACCACGTGATCCTGGGAAGCCAGGCCCTCACTGCTTATCTGAAGAGTGAGCACCTAGCATGTTTGGGAGCAGGCTATGCATGGCCCAGGCGAGGGCAGTCCTGGAGCAGAGCTGCAAGTGGACACGGATCCCGAGGAAGGTCGGCCCATGACACACACGTGGTATGAGCAGGCATGAGGGATAGGGAGATACTAGGAATATTCTAGGTCAAGGGCCCTAGCGGCTGTCAAGATTTGTTCTAAGTCAAACAAGAGATGGTCCCTTGTTTCCAAGATCCAGGTGGCTCCTGGCTTGGAGTCGTTCTTTGTGAATCTGCCTTTATTTCCACCCAGACCTCAGTCACACAGCTTGGCTGCAACAGGACAGACCAGCCCCTCCAGCTCTGTCTTGGATTTCAGCAGGTGGGACAGACAGGCCACCAGCCTTCGTGGACTCCACAAGCCCTCCTGTGTCAACCCCCCCACCCCACCCACTGGCTCCTGGGAGCTGTCAGCCCTGCCTGCACCAGCTGCTCGGTTCTGTCCCCTCCTTTCCCATCTGCAGGCCACTGGGACTTGTCACGTGCTGTAGTGAGCTGTCACTGACTTCCTGCCATCTCCGAGGACACAGGAAGGAGAAATGGGCAGGAAACAGGTAGGCTACTAGGCTGGAGCCTGGGACCCCAGGGACTCTGTGGATGGCTCCCACCAGAGGGTGGCCAGGTCTCCAGCCATAGTTTTCCCAGGTACTGACCTCTTGTCTTTTGCCCTGAGAATGACACCAGGATTTCCCTAGTGGCCCAATGGTTAAGAATCTGCCTGCCAATACAGGGGACGCAGGCTTGATCCCTGGTCAGGAAAGATTTCCATACACCACGGGGCAACTAAGCCTGTGTGCCACAACTATGGAAGCCCACAAGCCTAGAGACCATGCCTCGGAGCAAGAGAAGCAACTGCAGTGAGAAGCCTGAGCACTGCAACAGAGTCGCCTCCCCCAGCTGCAGCTTGAGAAAGCCTGAGCAGCGACAAAGATCCAACACAGCCAAAAAAAAAAAAAAAAAAAAAAGACACTTCTTTGGGGCAGATAGCTTGCCTCTCCAGGCTGGCTGGAGGCTGGCCCAAGGCCTGGGGCGGGGCGGTGTATGCAAAGAGACGCTACCTCCGGAGTCAGAGGCCTGGCTTCTGTAGACCCTGAGCAGGGAACTTCCCCTCTCTGGGCCTCCAGTTCCCCAGCTGTGAAGGAGAGGGGTGATTCCATCACCGTTCCCTGGATTCTTTGGGTCTGGTGTCGTGTGTTGATGTGCGGGGTGGCCAGGCATCTCAGAGTTTACTGAGTGTTATCCACCCTCTCTAAACTCCAGTTAGTATCACTGCTTAGCAGGCACCCAGGGTGCTGATGGGGGGGCCCTAACCCCTCTGAGAATCATGGCAGCAAGCCTCCTGCAGTGGGGCCAAACCCAGATGCGCATCAGGCCCCACCCCGACCTGGTGAGAAGCCCAGGCAGCAAAGAGTAATTAAAAGTATAAGCTTTCAGGGTACAACACATAGAGTCCCCCTCCATCCCCCCAGCTCTAGTGTGTTGGATAAGCTTTTCCCATCTCTAAAGTGGCTAAAGGAAATCAACCCTGAGTATTTATTGGGAAGACTGATGCTGAAGCTTCAACACTTTGGGCACCTGATGCAAAGAGCTGACTCATTGGAAAAGACCCTGATGCTGGGAAAGATTGAAGGCAGGAGGAGAAGGGGTGACAGAGGATGAGATGGTTGGATGGCATCGACTCAATGGACATGAGTTTGAGCAAGCTCCAAGAAATAGTGAAGGACAGAGAAGCCTAGCATACTGCAGTTCATGGGGTCACAAACAGTTGGACATGACTTAGCCACTGAACAACAGCAACAATAGTTGCTAAATCTGCTTAGCTTCTTCTTAACCAGTCTGGGCTTCAGTTTTCCCATCTCTCAAATGAGGGAACATATATCACTGGTTCCCCCTCATGGGATTGCTGGGAAAATTAAATATCTTCATGGTGGAAAGTGTCTGGAGCTCTTCCTGCACAGGGCATCCTTGGAAATGTCCAGGCTCCATGACGCCAAATGAGAACCAGCCTCTAGATTCAGCAGAACTGAGGGAAGAAGCAGCCACCCACCTTCTTTGTTTTAAGAAGAGCCAAACGAAGGCACTAAGTTTATACATTCATTTTGCTACAGACGGGAGGATTTAAATAGCTTTCTAAAAGGTATTTTTAAAAACTGCTCTTCAATGCTCCATTAAAAGATTCTCTGCCTTGCCTTGGCGTCTCCAGGGCTGCCAAAAATACTATGAAAATTACTAAAATGCAGTCTGCAATCGGCTCTAAAAGGGTTTGCCAACTGGCTTCAAATAATCTAAAACCTGATCCCATCTGATCTGGCACATAAGAGCTCGCGTTGCTCAGAGGGATGATCTGGGAGCCTTGTGGAAGCACCTCCTTACTTAAGAGACCCACGTGGACCCCATGGGGCCTCCTTCCTGAAAGGCTGTCTTCTTGGCTTATGGAAGCCACAGCCGTCCGTCCTCTCCAGCTCTCTCTCCTCCTCCCCGTTCCCCTCCTGTCATTCCTAAATGTTGGGAACTCTCAGCCTCAGTCTCTGCCCCATTCTTTTCTTTCTGGCTGACCTTCCACACACTGACCCCTGACTCTAACTCCTAATCCTGACTCAGATCCTGACGTTACCACCCAATTCCAAACCCACAGTGTGGCGTGCTTAGTTGCTTCAGTTGTGTCTGAATCTTTGTGACCTCATGGACTGTAGCCCGCCAGGCTCCTCCACCCACAGGATTCTTCAGGCAAGAATACTGGAGTGGGTTGCCACCTCCCACGCTAGAGAATCTTCCGGATCCAGGGATCAAACTTGCGTCTCCTGCATTGGCAGGCAGATTCTATACCACTGGGCCACTGGGGAAGCCCCAGACCCGCAGCATCCACTGCCTGTTTGATAAGTATGGACCGAATGTCTGTGTCTCCCCAAAATCCCTATGTTGAAGCCCCAACTCCCAGTGTGATGGTGTTAGGAAGTGGGGTCTCTGGGAGGTGACTAAGGCTAGATGAGGTCTTGAGGGTGGGGCCCGTGATGGGATTAGTGCCCTTAGAAGAAGGTGAGGCCAGAGGGCTCTCTCTTGCTTTCTCCACCATGGCCCCCTTAGGACACAGGCAGGAGACAGCCCTCTGTGAACCAGGAAGCTGGTGGCTCCTTGATCTCGGACATCCAGCCTCCAGAAGTGAGTGGTAAATGACTGCTGCATAAGCTGTCCTTTCTGTGGTGCTCTGTGACAGCAGCCTGGGCAGATTAAGACAGCGTGGCTGGAAGGGCAACCACAGGCACCGTGTTCAAAATACGGCTGACGGTCTTCTGAGCATCTGGCACCACCACCCACTTGGCTCTTCAGCCCCAAGTCCATCTGATTCCTCTCTTTGCCTTATCCTCATGTCCAAGCCTTTGGCAAGTGTTGTCAACCTCACCTCAAAATCCTGATGCTGGGAAAGACTGAGAGCAGGAAGAGAAGGAGGTGACAGAGAATGAGATGGTTGGACAGCATCACTGACTCAGTGGATGTGAGCTTGAGCAGACTTCAGGAGATAGTGATGGACAGGGGAGACTGGCATGCTGTAGTCCGCAGGGTTGCAAAGAGTCTGACACAACTTAGCAACTGAACACCACTTCAAAATAGACCCCAGACCTCACCCCTCCTCCCTTCCCCATGGCTCCTGCTCTGGTTTGCCGGCCATCCTCTCACCTGGATGCTGCCTGGCTCTTCCATCTTGTCTATTTGCCTTCACCTTCGCTTCTCTACAGACAACCATTTAGCTCTTACCAGCTAGAGGAAGCCTTTAAAATACATCAGCAGGTCCTGTCACTGCCCCATTTTCAATGCTTCCAAGGCTTCAGCTGAAGTGAAATCCCCACCCCGACCTCCCTCCTGGTCATCCCCCACTCCCTGCCCCCACCTTGCCCCCTCCCCCGTGCTCACTGTCCTGTTCCTGCTTTCTTTCTTTTTCCTTCCTTCCAGCCCAGGTGATTTTGCATTGACTGACTGTTCCCTCTACCTGGAGCATTCTTCCAGGTTACTCTACCTCCTCCTAGGAAGAGAAGAAGTCATTTTCCAAGGAAAAGGCCCCAGGGAATGCTGCTTGGCCTGAGGAGGGCTCTCTAGGCCCTACATAAAAGGCACAGACTAGAACCCTTCTGATCAGACTCAAAGCTCCCAGAGGCGGTCCACACTGCAGTGCCTACATGCCCACTATCCATTCTCCGCTGGTGGGATGCTCACAGCAGCCAGGCCTCTCAGGACCAAGCCTGTTCATCCTCTCATGCTCTCACCAAGCCAGGCTTTGCCCTGTATCCTTAAGCATCCCTGCTCTGGGCACCAGGGGAAGTCCCCATCTCTGGAGGGGGTTTTGCCTTATTCCAATGGGATACCACCCATGTATCATGTTGGAGCCGTCACCAAGGCAATCCAGTATAGATGCTCCTGTTAGGAGGCGGGCAGGCCCTGTCCACTGTAAGGTGCTGGGGACAGCAGACCCCGAGCCCAGGGGATGTGCCCCAGGGGATCTGTGAGCAAGACAGAGGTAACCAAGGAGGCCTATGGCTGCTGCTGAGCCTGTGCCAGAGCCAGGGGGGCTGCAGCTTGGGACCAGAGGCAGAGAAACTGCAGACGTAACTGAGGGGCAGGTGGAAGCCCAGCCATGTGGGGCATATTTTGGCCAAAGTAGTAATCTGCGTTTCTCCGTGAGAGCAGAAACACAGGAGGGATTCCAGTGGCCTCTGATCCTTTGGACAGAAGCGCCTGGAGGGCTATGATCCGTAGGGTGGCAAAGAGTTGGACACAACTGGAGGGACTTCAGTACGCATGTACGCATGCATTGCTCCCTTGGACATCACTGCTGAGCACAGGGTTTCCCACCTGCTGTCAGCAGCCCTCTCCCACCATTTGACTGCCTCAAACAATGAAGAACTGATTAGAAGTTTTAATTGTGTCTGGAAACTTGGAGGCCTTGGAGCTGTGTGAAAGGCTTACTTTAAATGTTTTACAATGACGGTCTGTTAACAAATTCCAGACTTAATTTATCCAAGAACTTGTTAAAATTCCCTCTGTGCAGCCACGCAAGGAATGCGATTTTGAAGTCATTTACTTACCAATAAATTACAATGGTCTGAAATCATTAGCAGCAAAGTAAATTGTTTTAATTGATCTGAACTTCCTTACGATCCAGAGACTCTGTTTCTTTGCTGCTGCACTTTCTAAAGGTCTAAAATAACAAATTAATCTCGCTTGAATCCTGTCATCTTTGGAGTAGTCCTTCCTTTCAGCGAATAGGAAAGGGGAGGAATCCATGGTGGGAACAGGACTTCCTGCTCCAGGCCAGGACTGCCCAGAAACAGTTCAGCTTTGACGTTGAAATCTAGCTGCAGGTTACCCTTTCCACTGTGGGCAAGTCTCAGGACCAACTGGGGTTTATGTTCCTTCTCTGGTCCTAGGCTTAGTCACATACTTTATTGTTTTTTATCCAGCTGTTCATTTTCGTTTCGTGCAATTTTCTGTATGCCTAGTATGTGTGACTCATTGAAAATGACCCTGATGCTGGGAAAGATTGAAGGCAGGAGGAGACAGGGACGACAGAGGACGAGATGGTTGGGTAGCATCACCAACTCGATGGACATGAGTTTGAGCAAGCTCCAGGAGATAGTGAAGGACAGGGAAGCATGGCATGCTGTAGTCCACAGGGTGGCAAAGAGCTGGACACGACTGAGCGACTGAACAACACAATGTGTGTGCCAGTAACAAGAGCAAATACAGAAATACATAAAAAGCTTCGAGTCTGCTTCTAGTGACCTTGATTCCCAGACAGGTCCTTGGGAGAGTCCTGGGACTGTGTGCCAAGCCATCACAACAGTGAAACTCCCGCTCTGGTCTTTTCCCAGCACTTCCGGAGTCTGAGCCCTGTGTCTGGTCACTGAGGGTGTGCAGAGGTGCAGGACCAGAGAGTGATCGGGGCTGCATTTTAGGACTCCTCTGGGTCCTCTCTAAACCCATCCTAACCCTGACCCAGACCCTGACCAGCTGAGGGGGAGGGAGCGGGAAACTGGGGTGACTGCTAGTGGTCCAATCCAAGTGCGGTGAGTATGTGGGGGTCACCTCTAGCCATAGCCTCATAGGTCACCTCCAAGGTTGAATGGGCCCAAGTCACGGCCCATTGTGCAGAGACACTGGTCCAGAGGGCTGCTGCAGTGGCCCTGGGCTCCATTGCTCTTAATTTCCTAGAACCAGGGTTATACAGGGGGATAAGGGTGGACTCAGCATCCATCCAAGCTGCCCACCCCCCACCTGTGCCTAAGTCCCTGTTCTGTCCCTGTGGAATGATTTGCTCTTTCTGCCTGGAACTATCCTGCCTCTTAACTCACTGCTCCCAAGTAAGGGGCTCAAGATGGGCCCTGGGGACTTCCCTGGTGTCCAGTGGTTAAAAGTCCACCTGCTAAGGTAGGGGACACCGGTTTGATCCCTGGTCTGGGAGAGTCCCACAAGCCGCATAGCAACTAAGCCCATGTGCCATGACTACTGAAGGCCGTGTGCCTAGAGCCTGCGCTCTGCAGCAAGAAGCCACCCCCACGAGAAGGCTGCACATCACATCTAGAGAGCAGTCCCCACTCGCCGCAAATGGAGAAAGCCCACATGCAGCAACGAAGGCCCAGCACAGCCAGAAAATAAATTAATTAAAGAGAAAGCGGGGCCCTGACCAGGCTGGATGATGCCCAGCTGTGTACGAGTCCTCCCAGAGGTGCCTCGGTCCCCAGTGGTGGTGGCTTCTGTTCCAGAGAACACCCCATCCCAGCCCAGGAAGCTGGGAGCCCTAGGATGGTCTGCACAGGTGAGCATGGACTTCAGGGCGCAGGGTGGAGATGCCCCAGGACAAGAGTCCAAGTCCAGCCCTGTTTCCAGAGCAGGTTTGGCGTGATGCCGCTGGCGAGGTGTGCAGAGGGCTGGCAAATCCCATCCGCACACAGCCGGGCCTCCTGCAGCCAGCGTAGGGAAGGCTGATCAAACAGGAGGAGGCCGGGGCTGGAGCCGCGCCCGGTGTCAGACTATCACAACAGTTTATCTTGCCGCATTGACTGACGCGGGAGCCTCGAGAGAGAATTATGAAATCCACAAGCAGAGATCCATTTACATTCCAGCAATCGCTCCTCTTATTCCCAGGATGGAAGGAGAAGCCAGCCCAGGGCTCTGGCATCTGTCCTGAGACCTTGCCTACTTTCCTGTTGTCGACAACACAAGAGCAGAGATTTCTTTTTTGGGCCTCATTGTGCAGCATAAGGAACTTTTCCGACCAGGGATTGAACATGTGCTTCCTGCAATGAAAGTATGAAGTCTTAACTGCTGGACTATCCCAGAAAGTTGGAGAGCAGATATTTCTTTCCTAGAATTCTGAGCAACCCTTGTGAGACTAGGCCGATAGGTACTGAGCGGCAGAGGTGGCAGGGTGTCTGGGGGCTGGGTGGAGAGAACCATCGCCAGCACCAGGATACCAGGGGCCTGGCCTCGGCACGACAACAGAACATGTCACAGACAGCTCCCCACTGTCAAACCCAGGGGCACTGACTGCACCCAGCAAGGTCTCTGTCTTCTCCTCATTCCCAAGCAGCCCAAAGACGACCTCTGCTCCTTTGTGGGAAGCAAGACAGAAATATCCCAAGGCTGGAGAACACGTGCCTCTCAGGGTGGAGGGATGTGAGGAGCCCTGCCAAGGTGGTGGGAGGTCCTGAGCCCCTTTTAGAGTACCCTTGGCTACCCTGGGGGCAGGACTGGGTCTCCATCTCTGCTGGCTGACGGAGCCAGTGACTCAAGGATGGGCAGAAAAATGCAGGAGGCAGTTCTGCCAGGAGGAAGGGAGGTTACCCCAACACTCTTAACCCTCAAGAAAGAGCCTCCCAAAGGCAGGTTTCCTTGGTCCATGGAGGCGGAAGCAAATGGGAGATACCATCACCACTAACACCCTCCCTGCACCCCAGCCAAACCCCAATCTCAGGCAGGAAACAAATGTTAATGGAAAGCACTTAAAATGGAAAGGGAGTCTATTTCTCCTTAACTGTCTCTGGCTGCACAAAATTCTGAGAAGCGATTGAAGGTAAATTGCTTGGTTTTCAATTTTAAGCTGCACTTATCCAAGCACGATCAGTCTTCCCTGATAGTGGCAGAAAATAATAAGCATCTGATGCCGAGTTGCCCTGGTGCCCAATAACACGGGGGGATAGCATCCCCATTTCATTAGGGGAAGACAGAGTGGGCCTTACGTGAGTTTATTGAGATGATAAATTGCCCCGTCACTTCCCTTTGGGTGACTCTCCTGCCTGGAGGCTGTCAGCCCTGCTCTGGGGGCAGCACCCAGTGGCAAGGCCAGGGGGGTGCCCAGGTCACAGCAGCAGGGGCCAGTGGCCCATCTGGTCAAGCTTGCTGTGGACCCTGGGGCTTCCGAGGGGCACGAACCGCATGGTTGGCGCCAGGTTGTGCTCAGTGCCCAGCCCCAGCCCTTGCTGTGCCAGTGACCTTGGGTTCCAGCCCCTCAGTGTCAGCTGTAAGTGCAGGTTGCATAGGCAATGGCGAGGGTTAGGCAGAATGGCCGTGCAGAGCCGCTAGTGTAGTTCCAGCACCGAACTCTGGAAGCTGGGAAGACTATGAAGCCTCTGGCAGCTCCTCCTTTTCCTTCTGTGCTGCAGAGCTGAAGGCTCAAACCCCACAGAAACCCCTGTCCCCCAACCCCTTAGAGGCTGGGTGCCCTTGCAGGACTGTGCCAGCTGGGGGCGCTACAGGGTGGCAGCACTGGGGTGGGCTGCCAGGCCAGTCCACCCTGCTCAGCCTCGTGGCCCCGGGGATTGATTCAGGGCTTGTCTAGGGTGAGGCCCCTGCAGCCCCTGCAGTGTCCCCTCGGGCTTCCCTGGTGGCTCAGATGGTAAAGAATCTGTCTGCAATGCAGGAGACCAGGGTTCGATTCCTGGGTGGGGAAGATCCCCTGGAGAAGGGAACGACTACGTACTAGAGTATTCTTGCCTGGAAAATCCCATGGACAGAGAAGCTTGCTGGATCCATGGGGTCGCAAAGAATCAGACATGACCGAGTGACTAACACTTTCACTTTTAGGGTGAAGCTTCTCCTGGCTCAGGGGACAGGAAGGTCCCCCAACAGAGCCCCAGATAGGGTTGTATAGGTTGAGCCTGTGCGTTTCTATTGGATCCTAATTCCAGGGGATACTCTCCTAATGCCCCAGGGCCTAGGGCAGCATCCTGCGCTGCCAGTAGGCTAGCCCAGGCCTACCTAGCACAGTGGAGGCAGGCCACAAGTCCCTGCATGTTTGAATGGCAGGCATGAATCAATAAATGAATGGATGAACAGACAGGGGCATGATGGGGGAGCAAGAATCTGTCCTCAGGAGCTGCTGTTCCCTGGACCGAGGAAGGAGGGAAGTTGTGAGTGCGTTTTATGTTCCTCCCAGGAATACGAAGCGCTTCACATCTCTGAGCCTGACCTTCCAGCTCAGCTGCCTCTGGGGGCTTCTCTGGTCCTGACGACCCTCCCCTGGAGGAGGGGACGTCTTCAGGTCCCAGCCAGCCTGGGACATTACCCTGGCCGTGCCTGCAGGAGGAGAAGAGGTTCTCGCAGAAGCCAAGTGCAAGGGGAGGCCAGGTGTCTGGGACCTGTCTGAGGTTCTCATCTCGAAACACTTAATGTGAAGATAAATGGGTCTGAAAGGAGTGTTTCCCCCTCAACCATGTAAACACGGAGCGGCAGCCGAAGCAGTCACATTAGGTCTGACACGTGGAAGCTGTGAGGTATTACTCACCCTGATAAGTTTAATGTATAATTTAGAAACATATCATCAAAATGGGAAAAAAGGAAAGAACCTCTTAAATAACTCTGAAAGATATTCAGCTCTGAAATACGGGCGGTTAGAGCCGAGGGTGAGCAGCCCCCTCCCTGCAGATGCGCACCCCACGCCTGGAGTAATTGGATTTAGATGGATCCTCAGAAAGAGAGCCTCAGGGAGGGACAATCCACCCTGTCTGGAAGCGGGGAGCTGGCTGGGTGGGGGCCTCCTCCTGAGCCCCAGGGCTCCTCTGGGCCCAGCGGGACTGCCTGCAGGAGTCAGGCTGGGTGTGGGATGGACTCAGCCTGGCAGGTAGGCTGCAGCTCCGGAAGCCCCGGGAAGGTGAGCGGCCCCTCGTGAGGCTCCCCTCCCCTGCTTCTGCCTCTTCCCTTTCGCTTGATCCTGGGGAGTGAGGGTTGAAGAGGTACACACATGTGTACCATTCCTGCATTTACATTTCTCTCTGCTAGGGGAGCTGGCAGTGGGTGCATGGAGGGGTCCTTAGGAAGCTGTATACAGGTGTCACACAAGGTGAGCTGCAATGGGGGGATTTCAGGTACACCACGGGCTCCTGTCCTGGGAAAATCTGCCCACCTTGGTCACCCAGCCCCCATGGGTGATGTGGTCCTATCTCCCAACAGCAGGGTGGAGGCAGCCCCAATTGGCACCACTGTTGTACACCTCCCCCACCCCCACCCACCGCCCCTAACACCAGGTAGACAGTGGCATCGGGGGACTTGCTCCTGGTTCAGTGCCCACTGGCCGCGGCTTGGAGCCCCTCTGAGCCCATGTTGCCTTCTCTGCAATGTCTCTGGTTGTTGCACTCCACCTGGAAGGGTGTGAGTATTGAGGGAACACCCCTGAGGAGGCAGTGCCCGCCCGGTGTGCCCCAGAGGGCAGCCTTCTCTCCTTTCAGGTGTGTCTGCTCTGATGAGACCAGGGCAGAGCTGCCCAGGAGGTGGGCTTCAGGGCCCACGGGGACTGGCGAGGGGCAGCTGGGGTGGGGGCTGCTGCCAGATCCCTCAATGCGGGGTGTTTAGGAGACATCCTGTCGGTGCCCTGAGCCTGGGTTTCAGTCGTCGGTAGGGGCAGACCGGGAGCTGGTTTGAAAGCTCCCAGGGTGGTCAGCCAGGAGTCTGAGCACACTATGGGAGACGGGGAAGGACACGGAAGCCTGGGGTGCGCTGCAGTCCCTGGGGTCGCGAAGACTCGGACACGACTGAGCGGCTGAACAACAAGGGGTGACCGTGTCTTTGGCTTCAGGACTCCAGCCCAGGGGGTGCACGGAGCCCTTGGCCCATGGGGCCGTGCGGGCTTCATCTCAGGCCCTGGGAGTCCAAATAAAGCGCCTTCTCTGGTAAAGGGGAGGAACTGGTATTTGGACCAAGGACGTTTCCTTAGCATCTAGGGTTCAGAGTGTCCACAGTCACCACTGACTCTGCTTAAACACAGGTTACTGACACCTGCCACTTGGGCCTGAGATGTAGCTGCAGGGGGCAGCCTGCCATGAAGGGGGCAATGGGGGTACCCCAGGGCCAAGAGATGGGCATAAAGATGCCTAGGGCAGAAGAGGACCTTGGTGAGAACCGAGCACCTTCCCAGATGCCCTCTTCACTCTTCCAAAGCCCTCTGTCATTCTGGCTCCCTTGCTCCGGTGCCCGTGGCCTCCCTGGAACTGCCCTGACCACCTTGCCTCTACCAAATGTTGTGAGGATTTCTCAGCTTGAATTCCACCCTTGTCTCTGTGAGCATCTCTGAGGAGCAGTGGCCGGGGTACTGGGAAATGCAGAATGAAGGCTCAGCGTGGCCTGCCGGGCAGCCGGAGCCCAGCTGGGGAACTGGACACAGTGACATCAGAGCCACTGTGTCACTCACAGAGGTGGTTCCGTGGGGGAGGAGGAGTGGGAAAGGGCAGTGTGGCGGGGAGGATGTGGGCTGACTTGAGCAAAGGCCTGGAGGCAGGAGGCTCGTGGTGGATTAGGGCCCTAGAGCTGGGTCTCGTAACTTGTCTGAGCTTCAACATTGACCTGCTTCCCTTTACTTCTCAGCGTGAGCTCCCCCAAGATGCATGAACTTGGGCCCCTCAGTGTCCCTCTTTGCCCTCTTTGTCTCTTAAGGGCACCTGCTCTTGCATTCTCATAGCCCATTCTCCACTCCACAGCCAACACAATCCCAACCCCATTGGCCTCTGGATCCAATCCACTGGCCTCTCTCCTTACTGACCTCTGAGCCCCAAGTCTTTGACCAGCTCTAGGCTGGGCCCATCTGCTCCCTGGTGACCTCTGCAGCCCCACTGCCCACTTGTCTCTTCCTGGCATGTCCCATGGAAATGCATAAGCTGGCTGTTGGAGTGTCAAACACTCCAAGTTCCCTTCTACCTCAGGACCTTTGCACATGCTCTTCTTTCTGCTGGGACTCGTGGCCCATCCCTTCTGTTTCTCGCAGGTCTCTGCTCAGTCACCTCGACCAAGACCCCTTCCTGGCTACTCTCTCTAAAATCCTGCATTCTTTTTTCCTCACCTTCCTTTGTTATCATTACAGCATTTATCACTATCTGAAATGACATTATAGGCCCACACTCCAATTCCAAAATCCATAATGCTCTGCAAACCGAAAGCTTTGTTCATAGCTCATTTGGTGGCAAAACAGGATCTGGACTGACACGAAGCTATTTATCGTCGTGGTTCATCCTTCTTAGTGTGAATATTCATGCATTTTCCTGCAGAAATATTAATGCTTTTGATTACGGGGAGTTACTCCACACCCCGCTGGGCACATACCATAATATATGGTCTGTGCTCCACAGCACATTTCTCAAGTGCAAAGTCTGAACGCCCAAACCAGGCTGCTAAACCTGGGCACTGCTGGTGTCATGCACCCCACACTTTCTTGCTCTGGGGGCTGCCCTGTGCAGTGTAGGATGTTGAGCGGCATCCTTGGCCTCCATCCATTAGATGCCAGTAGCATCCCTTCCTCTCAGAGCTGTGACTACCACACATATCCCTAGATGTTGCTCTCAGTTGTGTCTGACTCTTTGTGACCCTGTGGACTATAACCCGCCAGGTTCCTCTGTCCATGGACTTTTCCAGGCAAGAATACCAGAGTGGGTTGCCATTTCCTCCTTCAGGGGATGTTCCCAACCTAGGGATCGAACCCACGTCTCCTGTGTCTCCTGTGCTGCAGGTGGTGGATTCTTTATCCGCTGAGCCATATCACCATAGTGGGGGATCACTGGCTGAAGTACATCTCCTCAGAGTTTCAGACGGATTCTGCACCTCTCGCTACTGGTTTGTTTACTTCCCTGGAATGTAAATTCCACAGGGGCGGGAATTGTGCTAGTTCTGTTTTCTGCTGTATCCACAGCACCTAGAGTCTATCTCAGGGCTGGCACTTAATAACTAACTGTTGAAAGGCATAAAGGATTCTCTGGTTCCCCCAGTAGGCTCCTGTGGTCCTCCACCCGTGGGTTCATCAGAAAGCCCTTCAGGTGCCCCCTAGGAAGGACACAGTGCACACCCTTCCCTCCATCCTGGCTCATCTCCAGGGATGCACCTGTACCCTGAAGGCGTGGGCCCCGGAGCAGCTGCCCAGATCCTTCACCTGACCCCACTGCCACTAGGAGGTCTGGACGTTGCTGATCTTGGATTCTCCATCCCTAGAGCTGGGACAATGATCCTTGCCCACATCATGGGAGATGATGCCTTATGAATGACTAGACACTCATTCACTGTATGGAGTTGAACTTCCTTTATCTTCTTCTGTACCTGACACAGGTGTGGGGGTTGGAAGGGCCTTGTGGACCAGGACTGACCTGTGAGGGGACAGAGCCTCCAGGTGATGCTCAGAATGTGATCATCAGCAGGCGGAGGGGAGGGGAGGGTCAGGGATGGGGATCCTTGATAAGCCTTGGTCTTTGGCTTGTACTCTGCTAAAAAGTGCTCATGGGAGTTCCCAGGAGGTAGGAAAGGTTTCTGGGTCCCATACACATCTCTTTCCAGTGATAGTTCTTTCTTTACTTGATTACTCCCAGTGATGGGGAGCTCATCCTCTTCAGTGTCCTCCACCAGAGAACAGTTCTAACAGTCAAAAAGACCTTCCTTTCACTGAGATGAAATCCAGTAGCCCCACTGTCAGTCCCACCTGCTCTGCAGAGCTCAGAGCCCCAGACCAATGCCCCCTCCCCCCAGCACACCCCAGTATTTCTGGCATTCTCAGGCTACCTTTATTTCATGCCCACACAGGGAGGCCAATATTCTTGGTTCTCCCAGGACAGTCTTGATTTTAGTCTCCATGTTTTATTAACAGCAGCCCTTTCACTCTTAACAGAAGGTCAGGGTTCCTATTTCACTTCTACCTTCTCACATGTATTTCCACATGATGTGGAACTGAGTTCCTTGTTCCCCAGGGCGATGAGAGGACTGGGAAGGGATCCTCATCAGAAGCAGCCAGACCTCCTGCTACAAATAAAGCCCAGCCACTCTCCACCAAGGATTTGCTTGATCCCCAGTCTTGCCTTCAGATTCCTGCTTAACTGATTTCCTTTGGAAGGTTCTGGGGAGTGCTCAGGGTCTGCGTGGGGCTCATTGACATCCAGCATCTAGGGGTTTGACAAGAAGGTGATAAAAAATGTAGAGGGGTGGGCAGATGAAAGGTGGGCAATGAGATGTAAGTGAAAGGGGCATGTGCAAGTTTGGGGAAGTGTTCTTATAGGGAGGAGCTGTGCCTGGGATGCAGGCATGATGGCTGGAGTTAGAGCAGCCATATTGGACAAGAAGGAATGAATAATGGAGTGAATACCAGAGCAACAGGATAGAAGTCTAGGTGCCCTGAAGTTGTGGAACTACCATCTTAGCCTTCAACCACTTCTACTTACAGAGAGAAATGAATCTCGATACACTGAGCCTCAGTTTAGGTTTTCTGACGGTCCTAGCTGGATCCATCCCCAATGTATCCAGAGCCCAAACATGATGCAGATAATCATAGAAGACTTATGTATGGCCACATCCACGGGTGCAGAGCAGCGGCTGGAGAAGGTCAAGGTGGCGAGGCCCTCAGGAGTGGGATGGGGAGGGGATTTAGTAAGTCAGGGCTCCAGTTAAAGCACTGTTATTGGAGGACAGGGAGTTTCTGGCAGATTGACAGGAGGCAGTTTCTTCTTTGGCCGAGCAGCTGCTGCGTGGGTTGTCATTTATGGGAACCACCAGTTCCCAGCAAAGCAGGGCTCCACTTTCTCTGGAGTCAGACTCCTAGAGCAGGTGCTCCAGTTTGAGGGGATCACAGCCAGGTCTCCTCCTATCAGTGAGAATCACAGAAGCAATGAATGATGCCCTTGGTCTTCTAGGAGAAAGCATCCAGGAACTGAGAGCTCACGTGACTGAGAAGAGGCCTGCTGGCAGGTACACTTGTCGAGGATGCTGACAGAATCCCTGGCTGGAGCTGCTGGAGGCCAAGGCCCAGGGAGACTGGGAGCCACACCCAGAGTGCAGGGCCGGCGGGAGGTTCTTCCCTGAGGGGCTGCAGCCTCCCATCTCTGAGAGGCTGATCCACGGTCTGGTGAAGGATGGGGGATTCTCCCTGCGGCTCTTTTAACACCTGCCTCTGGTCCGCCTCATCTCCTGTTTTCTGGCTCCTAGCCCGGCCATTGTTTCTGTACGTTCTCCAAATTAAAAACCCATCGCTGCCCCTTCCTAGGTAAAAAGAGTGAATTTTCAATTCGAGTATGTGGGAGGGTGTCCCCAGGGAACAGAGTAATGAAGCCGCTGGTGCTAGTTGCAAAACAAATAGATAAATCAATGTTTCAATTTTCTCCATGTGAGAGAGAGGGCTGCGTTGCTTAGCAATTCAAAGAACATTACTTCGGGCTCTTGGAGGCAGCCATAAACGCTCCAAAAGTTGCTGGGGTTTGAGCCATATTAGAACGACAAACTAGCTTATATTCTTAGAGCCAGAAGCCAGTTGGAGCCAAGAATGCGGGCTGCTTCCAGGAGAAAGCCCTTCAAACCTCCCCACTTTGATTTTACCTCATGGCACCCAGTGGGAGGAAGGCGGGAGCCCTCATGGGTGGGCAGGTTGGGCAGACCCAGAGCCGCCACTGGACCAGCGGTACCAACAACACCAGGCAACCCGCCTCTGAACTTTCTGGGCTGCCAGGGTACCTCAGAGAAACAAGCAGGGAGCCTGCTTTTTCCTGGGCCCAGAAACCTCAGCCCAGCCAGTCCTGCAAGGTGCTTCCTCCCTCAGTCCTGCATATGGAGGCACAGCCAGCTGCCTCCCCCAGGTCCCTGCTTTCTGCTCCCACACCTCAGAGCCAGAAGCCAGTTGGAGCCAAGAATGCGGGCTGCTTCCAGGAGAAAGCCCTTCAAACCTCCCCACTTTGATTTTACCTCATGGCACCCAGTGGGAGGAAGGCGGGAGCCCTCATGGGTGGGCAGGTTGGGCAGACCCAGAGCCGCCACTGGACCAGCGGTACCAACAACACCAGGCAACCCGCCTCTGAACCTTCTGGGCTGCCAGGGTACCTCAGAGAAACAAGCGGGGAGCCTGCTTTTTCCTGGGCCCAGAAACTTCAGCCCAGCCAGTCCTGCAAGGTGCTTCCTCCCTCAGTCCTGCATATGGAGGCACAGCCAGCTGCCTCCCCCAGGTCCCTGCTTTCTGCTCCCACACCTCCCGTGGCTCCCCAGCACCTTGCCCACTGAGGCACTGAGAACTACCTTCTGTACTGTACTGCACATCATCCCACTTTCCCAGCGACCTTTTGAGATAGCTTCCTTTATTATCTCCATTTTACAGGTGAAGAAACTGAGGCTCGGTAAGGTTATGTGGCTTCCTGAGGTCACACAGTCCGGGCCCAGCTCTTCCCACTCTATGTCACCGAACGCCTCTATGACTGAGGCTTGTGATGGATGCTGGGCTTGGGCACGTTTTGGTTGGGGAGGGGAGACACAGGCCCTCCCACTGCAAAGAGCTGAATGCCAAGTTCTCCTCCAGCCAGCCGCCTAATCCTGGAGACAAAGCACAGGAGGGGTTTTGCCCAGTGCTTGGCATGAAGTCAGCCCTCAGGCCCAGGTGCAGTGGGCATGAGTGATAGCATCCCCCGACACAACTGTCCTAAAGCTGGTGTGAGTCTGTCTCCATCTACCCAGGCCCAGCATCAGCACACTGTGTGTTTAGGGCACTTTGGAGGCTGCTGGGTCCATGATGAATGAGGCTGAAAGTGGGATCAGGGGATGAAACCCCAATCCCTCAGCCTGGATCCTGGTTCCCCTTGTGGCCTGAGCCCCTAATCTCCCCACCTCCTCCTCCTGAACTTCTTCTCCCCTCATTCTCTGGTCACACTGTTCCCTCCCTACATGTTCCCCTACCTAGGACTTCTCAGGTCCACCGGAATCCCACGTGATTCCCAAAGCCGTGACTCACCAGCAGGCCGGGCTGTGTGACCCAGGCAGAAGGCTACATCTGTGGGTATCCCGTCTGCCACCTGGCTCCCGGGGAGGAGAGCCACATGTTTCTATGGTCTCCAGGGTATCTGCCATGTTCCAGACAGGCCATGATGCCCACATGACCCCACCAGGCTGCCCACGCCTGGAGTCAGCCCCTGCCAGCTCCTCTGCTGCCTTGCTCCTCCCCCATCCCTCTCTGGAAGGCTCCTCCCTCTTTTCCACTTGCCCCACTCCCAAGCTAAGCACCGAGACCTAGTGCTGCCTCTGAGTGCTGAGAGTGGAAAACTCCTCAGCTCTCCACCCCTTGTTTCCGGGTCCCCAGCGGCAGGAAGTAACTGTGCCCCCCACCCCCGGGGCTGTTGTGAGGCTATGGGGCACACTCTGTGATGTCCAGGCCCCGATGCCCCCACTGTGACTGCTGTTATGTCCTGACGGCCTTGAGCTTCATTCTTTCTGGAGGCTGCGCTGGCTTCTCCAGGTCAGAAGAGGGCTATCAGTCACGGCACCAGACCGAGGGCCCAAAGGCTCAGGCCAGCAGGCCTGTCCCTGTCCTGGGCGCTGTGGTCAGCCCAGGTGCCCCAGTCACCCCTCTCAGTTTTCCCCTCAGCCACTTCTGGTACCCGCCCCTCCCTAGCCCGCATCCAGGTCTCAAGCTGGCCCCTTGATGGCGGGGTTTGGCCCTTTCTCCTGATCCCTTCTTCCATGAACCTAAGGCTCTGTACTCACTGAAGAAGGAGGTTGGGCTAAACCTGCTGCCCGTGCTCCAGGGTGGGGTAGGGGTGGTGATGGGCGAGGCCACCCCACCAAGGGGATGGTCTGAATGCCTCAGCCCCATTTCTGGGGTGGGGGCACGGCCACCTGTGGCCATGGAAATGGGGGAAGCTTGAGTCCCTGAGTCCGTGTGTTGGACGTCTCATCAGTGACAGCTGAGGATAGGTGGGCAGCCTTTCCTGGCAGTGACTGTGGGGCCACAGGTCACCGGGCAAGGCGCCTTCCCAGAGAGGTCACTGGAGGAGCCTGGGGCTACGGATGCAGGGAGGCAGGCTCCAGACACTCCCGCCTCCTCGGAGGACCCAGGGCTGTGGTTCTCCCTGTGAAATGAGGAGTCGGGAATCCCCCATGCACACGACTCCATAGCCAGGCCATGCTGCAGGCCCTGCATCATCCTCTCCTACAGGGCCGGCAGCTGGAGAGGACTTGGCTGTGACCACCTTGAATCCTCCAGGGACCTCGCCTTAACTGCCTCAAGAGAGAAGTAACAGATGTGTGTAGGAAGATGAAAAAGTTACCAGGTCCAACTGGAAATAAGGCTTCCAAAGTCAGATAAGTTTGGGAAGCAGACCACTTACCCTGCTTGGGGATTCTTGTTGTGATGTTAGCTTATTTCTGGCAAAACCTGTCAAATTTGATTTATCCAGTGTTTCCCAAAGTCACCTGGTCATGGAACCTTGTTTTTGTGGGGCAGCAAATAATGGTGACTGTTATTTATATTTTGAAATACATCACTTGGAGATGATGATCTGGATCATGGGTTGGCAAACTACAGCCTATGGGCTGAATCCAGCCCACCACTTGTTTTTGTAAATAAAGTTTTATTGAAACACTCTCAGCCCATCCAGGTGCACATAGTCTATGGCTGGCTTTCCTGCTACAACATAGACCAAAGTAGTTGTGCAAGATCAAGAGGCAGGAAATACCTACTATCAGACCCTTTAAGAAAGTCTGTTGACCTTTGTTTTACACCTTATGAGAGTATTTTAAAACAATGCAGACTTCTGTGGGTGTAAAGAATATTGACCTATTTTTATACCACCAGAAGCATTTCTAGTTAGGAAGGAAATTTGATGCTTAAAAAAAAATGCAGCTCATACTCCAAACAAAATCCTGAACCTATATCTGCTGTTAGATTGGAGAGGGGAGGCCAACAGTGAGACTGGCTAGAGCAGCTGTCCCCTGTGCCATGACTGACAGGTAGGAGGTGCCCTGGTCTCCGGGTGACCAGGAGCTGAGGTGTGATGTCTGTGCTTACAGGCATCCTTCTGGGCTGTGGTTGTGGGTGGTGGTGGGCAGCTGGCTGGTGAAGCCTGAGCACAGGCTGGGAAAGATTGGGGCTTGTCTTCAAAGCTGTAAATCTTAAATAATAAACACCACTGGGGGTGGTGGGTGGGGAGTTGGAACCTTCAGACTCACTCAACACACCTGGGTGCATCTAGAGCATCCTGGGAGGCCTGCACAGCCAGAGGTGATGGGGATCTGAGGACCATCTCCTCTAGGCCTCTAAGGACACAGAAGCAGCCCTGTGGATCCTTCACGTTGCTCAGTCCTGGGGCTGCTGCCTTCTTAACTTCAGCCCCAGCCCCTATTCTCAAATGGGGGCCTCATTGGCAAATGCCCAGTATTTGCACTGATGAGCCCTTAACCCTCTAACTGCCTGCCCAGGTGGGAGCCTACCTCCCTACACAAGTCTCTCTAAAATGTGGCTTTCATGCTGTGATGCCCCCTCTCAAGGGTTATCACTGGCTCCCTAGTGCTGCTCCTCTAAACCGCAGTGCCAACTTGACTTACTCTCCATAACACAGCCCCGCTCTGCATGCTGAGGTGCTAAAGTCCCTGGTGCCCCAGGGCTGAGCCTCCCTGAAGTCAGGCCCATCCACTTGCTCCACTGCCTTGAGCTTTCTCTTCCATTTTCCTCCCTGAAGTACTCAGGGAGGCAGGACCTGGCAGGATCCCTTAGCAAACATGGAGAATGGTTATGCCAAACACTTTGACAAGTGCACCTCATCTTCCCCTGCCTACCCCATGCCAGACATTGCTAATCGATCACAGCACTCTTCTCTGAGCTAGAACTCAGCGCTTCCTTGACAAATGTTACTAAAAGCACCAAACTCTCTTTGCCATCATTTTGCTGGGGTTAAAATGGAAGCCTTGGAAGGGGAGGTGACTGGCCTAAGATCATATGAGCATTTGGGGCAGAGTTAGGCAGTCACCCTCCTCCTGGACTGGTGTTCTACACATGACAGGCCATCTGCAAACTCCAGATCCATGTCCTGTAAGTTGGATCTTGCCTGAGATAAGCAGGAAGGACTAAGCCTAGCAAGGAGCTCAAGCTCTTGCAATGAGTTCTGATCCACCACCTGACCTGTCTGTTCCATGGGTATGATTTTGATGCACCAGGAATAGGGAGGTGTCTGAGTGAAATGGAGGAGTTAAGTGCAGAGGCTCAGCCCAACACTGAGTCAGGCCACCTTGGGCTTGATCCTCAGCTCCCAGGGTTGTGAGGCTCGGTAAAGCATAACCAAAAGAAAACTCACACTTACTGACACATAAGTTCAATCCTTGGATTGGGAAGATCCCCTGAAGGGGGGCACAGCAACACACTCCAGTATTCTTGCCTGGAGAATCCCATGGACAGAGGAGCCTGGTGGGCTACATTCCAAAATGTCACAGAGTTGGACATGACTGAAGCGACTTAGCACATAGCACAGCACTGAGCATCTAACACCCACCATGAATGGAGCCCAACCCTCCAGGCAAGGTTCTGTATGAACCCATTATACAGATGAGAACAGAGGCAGAGAGGCAGAGTCCTGACGAGTGGGGGAGGTAAGGGATGTACATGAAGCAGCAGCCAGGGGGTGTCACATAAGAGCTGTTGGCATCATTATCAAGACTGGATCTATACTTATGTTCTTCCTCAGGGCCCCTAAGCCCAGCCCTCAGAGGAAGCCAAGAGTTGGTGGGCCTATGTCTGGGAAATGGCAACAGCAGCTGGATACCAAGCTGGTTGGAGTGGGGAGCCTAGAGCTCTGGCCCTGACTCAGCCAAATTGACCTCAGAACTCTCTTTGCCAACCCCTGAACATCCAGCAACCTTCCCCAGGACGGTGGCTGGACTGTGGCTCATGGAGGGCAGAGCTGGCCAAGGAGACTCATCTGTGGGGAGAGGGAACTGAGTAAACAGCCCTCCCTCTCTGGAAAATGACCCTGCTGATCCAGAGTTAAAAATAGAGGCATATCGATTGGGCCATGCCCAGCACAAGTTATCAGAGCTTCATTGGCAAAATGACTAGCTTGAGTCAGCCCCCTGGGTAATTAATTTTTCCGCTCAGCTGGCCAGGGAGCATCCCACGCACATGCTGGTCCACGCACAGGAGGCTTGCGTATCCCCAATCCCCAATGGCTCTCTCGCCAAATGCCCCAGGGAGGAGGAGGGCTACTGCTCCCTCTGGTTCCATTCAGACCCCGCACTGGTGTAATTCATGACACCCGGGAAGTCTGCTTAGAAGGTGTATGGGACCAGCTTACAGCCCTCTGTGGGTGGCACTGCCTCCTCTCCTGCCGCCACCTGGATGAGCTGCTGCTGTTGCCCAGGTGGGCACTTACACCAGCACCCCAAGCCCCTCTGGTCCCTGGCAGTGGTCAGACCTGGCCCCTCGTCTAGGTGGACTCTCACGTTCCCCGGAGGGTCTCCCAGGCTGTGGGGATGTGTGCGGAGACCACATCAGCGGCTCATCCACTGATGGCACTGGGAGCCGCATGGTTTCCCATCCTTCCAGCAGCACCCGCCTTGCAGGTGCATGTTCCCTCTCGAAAGCAATTTCTTTCAGCCTTCCTCCTCCCCAGGGTCTCACCTAACTGGATGCTGACGTTACCACTGAACTGGAGTGTCAGGTTGAGTAGTGGCCCCACGAGATTCACGTCCACCTGGCACCTCCAAGTGTGACCTTATTTGGAAATAGGGTCTTGGCAGAAGTAATGAGTTTGAGGCATTCTGGACTGGGGCTTCCCAGGTAGCTCAATGTAAAGAATCTGCCTACAATGCAGGAGACATGGGTTTGATTCCTAGGTCAGGAAGACTCCCTGGAGGCAGTGTTCTTGCCTGGGAAATCCCATGGACAGAGGAGCCTGGTGGGCTATAGTCCATGGGGCTGAGAAAGAGTTAGACATGACTGAGTGGCTGAGCATGCATGTGTGCACAGGGAGAAGGCCTTGTGAAGAGGGAGGTGGAGGCTAGAGAGATGTGGGGACCTCCCAAGTGATGCTCAGGATTCGAGGAGCCACCAGCTGCTGGGAGAGGCCTGGGGTGGGTCCTCCCTGAGAGCTTGCAGAAGGAATCAACCCTGGTGACACCTTGATTTCAGACTTCCGGCTTCATGAATTCGGAAATGTTTCTATTGTTTTAAACAAAAGAAACGGGTCCGGCTGGAGCTTAATCTGGGACTTTCGGCCTCTAGAGCTATGAGAAAATGAAATTTCATGGTTTAAGCCGCCCTGTCAATGGTGTCTTGTTATGCCACCTCTGCTGACTGAGACACATCTAGTGAGTTTAGGATAACTGCCCCTGGGATTTCCCTGGTGGTTGAGTGGTTAAGACTCAAAGCTTCTACTGCAGGGGCTGTGGGTTTGATCCCTGGTCAGGGAACTAAGATCCCATATGCTGCATGGCCAAAAAATTAAAAAAGAATGACTACCCCTGTTTTTCAGTTGAGGAAACTGAGGCTCGGAGATGTTAAGGGACCTCCCTAACTTCATAGGGCGCCAGGGTTGAACTCTTTTCTGGCTCCAAAGCTCCCTCCTCCCTGTGACTCCCCGTGGCTTCCTCACCATGGCCTTGGTTTTCTCTCCTGGCCTGGGGCTGGTGGGGAGCCGAGGCACTGCCCATCAACCCGCCAATGACCAGGCTTAGGGAAGCGGGGTCCCAGGCAGGGTCCACACTGACCCAGCAGGGGCCAGCCCATCAAGACCTTGGCCTTGGTGAATGGGAAGGGCCAGGCTCAGAACCCAGACTGGATTAACCCATCCTCAAGGTGCCCCCACCTTCCACCCTCAGGACAAAGTTTAGTGGCATGAAACACATCTCTTTAATTAAAAACTGGTTGCAGAACAGGTTTCAGGGCCCTGGCTGAGGCCCCATGCAACCAAACTCATACTCCTGCTGGTAATAGCCAGCACCCTGGACTAGCCCTCAGCACATGCACATACCAGCAAGGGTTTACCCCCAGCTTCCCCTTCTCTGTGCTGCCTCTCTCTACTCTCCCAGACCCTGAATGCTAAGTTCTTCCAACTCTCTCCCAAAGAACGCTAATTCATACTAGAGTGTAAATGACTTGCCATGGTCTGTGAAGGAGGGTTATACCCCACCAAAGATCAACATGAGAAGCTCTCTTGCATGGACTTCAGGACTGAGGCAGAGTGAGGGTCATGTGGGTCTGCAAGGAGCCTTGGAACCCTCACAGAGCTCTTTTTTCCTACCCAAGGTCTCAGCAGGTGGCTCTGAGGCCTCACAGGACCCCTAGTTACCAAAGCAAAAGCCATTTTTAATTGATACATTGTTTTTAATAACGTAGAGAACTAGACACATGGTTTTAGAAACTTTTCCACTCAATTAAAAGGATTAGGGGGTTCCCTGGTGGCTAAGTAGTAAAGAATCTGCCTGCCAAATCAGGAGATGCAGGTTTGACCCCTGGTCTGGGAAGATTCCACAGCCTTGGAGCAGCTAAGCTCTTCTGAAGGTGACTGCCCACAGTCCTGCACAGTCTCCTTATGAGCTAGGCTTGCTGTCCCCCATTTTTACTCCAGCCACTTCCTCTGCGGTCATGACCATCAGTTTCTGGAAGGCCTCCTGACCTCACAGCCCGTCCCCTGGTGCTTTTAGTGTGTGTGTTCTTCCTCGGTCAGCACTGGCTGGCTCCTCTTCCTCCATCAGTCACGTGAATGTCACTTCCTCAGGGGGCCTCTGTGACCACACTACTGAAAGTCAACCTGCCCTACGCACCCCCCCCCCCCCCCCCC
>SJYC01046285.1:0-78062 GCA_006408675.1 Madoqua kirkii
GTGGGGGTGGGGAGGATGGAGCAAGCCAAGGAAAGGGATCCCAAGAGTAAGGGCAACTCTGGAAGGTCATGGAAGCTTAAGTCCTGTGGAGGAGGACAACCCCAATTTGTGGTTAAAAGGGGCTGCCAAGGAGCGAGCCCTTGGGAGGAACATGTGCTTGGCGTTCATGTGCAGCTGAAGATGGGAGAAAGAGAAGAGGGCCAGAGGCCAGCAGGCTGGAGGCAGTGACAGGAGGGGATGGGGCAGGGAGGGCTGATCACTTCCATGTTATGGGCCAGCCTGCCAGCTGCAGGGCCAGCTTGAGGATTTTGAGCCCACATGCAGGCAGGTGGAGCTGGAAACAGTGCTGTGATCTATTAGTAATGTCTGCCCTGGGCTTGGGAGGGGAAGGAGGCAGGCAGTAGATTAGTCATCTCTGAGTTTAAGGCAGGTGGTTTAGAATTAAGATGTGAAAGAACCATGTCACCTTCTAGGTGCACTTGGAATGTGGGGCTGAAAGCCATGTGAAGGGACTGTTGGGCTCTGTGCTTCTTCTTCACGGCATCCTCTCCCTTCTAATGACCAGAAACTCCCTGAGAGCAGCTGTGTGAATCCTGCTCACAGCTACACTGTCAGCACCTAGAACCGCGTACTTAGTTGTTTCTGACTCTGAGACCGCATGGACCGTAGCTCACCAGACTCCTCTCAATGTCTGACACATAATTGTTGTCCCATTGGTAAGTCATGTACCACTCTTGGTGACCCCATGGACTGCAGCATGCCAGGCTTCTCCATCCTTCACTATTTCCTGGAGTTTGCACAAACTCAAGTCCACTGAGTCAGTGATGCTATTGACCATCTCATCAGCTTCCGCCCTTTTCTCCTTCTGCATGTAACAAACAGGTCTCCACAACAGGCTGTTGAATCACTGACTGAAAGAGTGAGTGACGTGAGGGAATGGAAGGAGGGTGGACCCTTCTAAAAATTCCTGAGCCCCAGGCCAGCAAGGGTGACACCATCTCCTTCTGTGGGTTGAAATGAACCAGCTGCGACTCCCAGCCCTTCATTCTACTGGAGTGACCTTGGACTTCCAGCCCCAGGGCCTCCCCGACGCTCAGCTCTCTCCTTCCTCTCTCCCTGCAGCACTAAGGACAGCACACACCAGGTGTGGGCTGGCAGCCAGAACCCATTGCTGTGTGCCCAGCAAGGGACATGCGCCCCAGGACAGTGTGCTGGGCGAGTCGTGCTAGTCTCAGGGCTCACACTGAGATTCACAGTCACATCCGGGTTTGGCCCTGCCTTCGCAGCACTCGTGCAGACCTGGCTCTCAGTCACGGCCCCAGCAGTGCTCTGCCCTCTGAACCCGAAGCCCAGCCCCCCGTGCAGGTGAGAGTCTCTGCCCTATGAACCCCACACACAGCCCCCCACCACCGCAGAGAGTGTCTCTCCTTAGAGCTCTCTGTGCTGGGGGTCCTGGCACTTTGTCGAGGGACTTCCGGTCTTTCCCTTTCCTGGAGCTTAAACCAAGGAAGAAGTTTCTCTTGCTCCTTTCAGCACCCCACTCCCTCCCCCATGAGGGCCTCCAGGAGATTTATGGAGAGCCTGTTCTAAGCCAGGCTCTGTTCAGGGTTGGAGAGAACCAGAGAGGGTCAGAGGGTGGCAAATGGAGACCAGAAGGAGCTCTGCCCCTGCTCTGTGGACCTCTCTGGGGAGCGGTGGCCTGGCTCCCAGAAGCTCCCTGGAAGGGTCTGTGGCCACCGTGAATGGATGCTGCCCTGCCTACAAAGGGCTGACTTGGTCACATCCCTCCCTCCCTCACCACCGGCCTGCTCTCCTCATCTGCCAGGGACCTGGATTCACTCGTCCACTCGCTCATCATCTGTCCATTCATTCCATATACTTCCTGCAGGCTGGGCCCTGTCCTGGGCCAGAGTTTGGCCTCTCTGAAAGCCAACTAGACTGTGGGGACCCCATGAGGCTCCTCCGGCCTTATAAGCTGGGAGGTGCAGGTTTATCATGAAGATTTCCTGCTCAGGTACTGCTGATGCCCACAAGCCCAGAGGTCCTCGAGCTGTCTCTCTCTGTTCGGTGGATCATCACCTCCTGGCCCCTCTTTGCTTCCGTGGAGGTCACTCTGGAGCACACAGAGAGCAGAGCTCAGCAACTTTCTGTTAAACAGGAACTTGCTGAACCTGCATGGGTGGCTACCCCAGTGAACGGGGCTCTGAGCGGCTGGGCCAGGAAGGCCAGGTTCTGGACCTCCTCCCAACCTTCTTCCTCCTGGTCCTGGCTCTGCTGCTGGCCCTCCCTGGGTGTCAGGCTTACATGAGATGGTCGATCAAAGGCCTTTCCACTACCCAGGTCAGGCCAAGACCGGCATGTCCACTGTTGCAAGTGAACAGGAGTGGCAGTAGCTCCTGGGAAGCTGAAGAAATGGAGTGTCATTTGCCTGACTTGCCCAGCACCCTGTAGAAGGCTGAGTGAGGTCAGGGGTCAAGGGTCCTGTCATGGGATGCAAGGGTCCAGAGATGCTCCCTGGGCTCCAGAGCTCGGCCAGGGACACACAAGGAGTTAGATGACCTTGGGAAGGCCACTTGCTAAGAGTTAGGTCCATCCCTCTATGGTCTTGAAGGAGGTTGGCGTGCACTGGGGTCAAGATTTACAGCCCAGTTCCACCATCTCTGTGCTGGGTGACCTCTGTCAAATCAACAAACCTCTCTGAGCTTCTCTTCCCTCATGTGCAGAAGAGGATTACACATGCCAGCTTCGGGACTCTGCTGCTAAGTTGCTTCAGTCGTGTCCTACTCTGTGCAACCCCACAGATGGCAGCCCATTGGGTTCCGCCATCCCTTGGATTCTCCAGGCAAGAACACTGGAGTGGGTTGCCATTTCCTTCTCCAGTGCATGAAAGTGAAAAGAGAAAGTAAAGTCGTTCAGTCATGTCTGACTCAGCAACCCCATGGATTGCAGCCTACCAGGCTCCTCCATCCATGGGAGTTTCCAGGCAAGAGTACTGGAGCGGAATGACTCTGCTGCTGCTGCTGCTGTTGCTAAGTCGCTTCAGTCGTGTCCGACTCTGTGCGACCCCATAGACAGCAGCCCACCAGGCTCCCCCGTTCCTGGGATTCTCCAGGCAAGAACACTGGAGTGGGTTGCCATTTCCTTCTCCAGTGCATGAAAGTGAAAAGTGAAAGTGAAGTTGCTCAGTTGTGTCTGACCCTCAGCGATCCCATGGACTGCAGCCTACCAAGCTCCTCCGTCCATGGGAGTTTCTAGGCAAGAGTACTGGAGTGGGATAACTCTGGTGAGGATTAAATGAGAGGATTTGAAAAGTGCAAAGCCTAACACCTGCCCAGTCTACACAGGGTCCCAAGACCGTGCCACACTCCCTCCTCAGGGTTTCCTGTGCTTGGCTGTGAGCTATAGCCTTTGGGCCTGCAGGGGCGCCTGGGATGTAGTTCCTGCCCCTGAGAAGGGAACAGCCAGCTGTAATCAGAAATTCGAGACCCCTTCTGGCAGCAGGGGCCCAGTGCCAGGCAAGGAACAGGGGAGTCAGGAAGCTTCAAATCCTTCTCTGTGTGTCAGAAGCTTCCTGAACCAGAGTCCTTTGAGTAGGGAAGGGGCTGCTAGGAGCCCGGTTGAGGGTCCACCCCACAGGTGCAGGGAAGGATGCCCGATGCAGCTTCGTGCAAATCCTGTTGCAAAGGGAGGGAGTGAATGAGGGTCTGGGAGTCAGGGAGCTAGGTGGGTGTCCCCTTCCCTGACCCCCACAAACACCCATACAGGCACATGTGCAGGTGTGCACACACACACACTCGTGCACATGTCTTGCAGCCTCTGTCCAGCTTCCAGAGCCCGGCTCAGCTTCAGAACATGGTAACCTCCTCTTCCCCTTTCTCCTCTTCTGATGGGGGTGAGGGAGACTCAGGGAGGGCTGAAGGGGAGGGGCCTGTGAGAGCCAGTGCTAACTGTACTCAGTGCTGCCCTCCTTGACCTGACCTTCCAGGTCAGTCCTGCTCCTCTCTTGAACCTTCAGTGCAACACTAGGCACCGTCTTCATGGCTGTTTCAGTCAGGAACCGAAGAACAATCACAGACAAGCTGGGGATGCTCCGCCCTGTGGCTCCTCTAGTGGGAGGACATTTTCCTCGCTCCAGTGTCCTTCTAAAGGAACCAATGGAGACACCTCATGAGCAGGGAGCAGGGAGAGTCAGGATCCTCCTGGCTGAGCCAACTGCTTTGTGGCTATGAACCCAGCTGCTGGGCCTGGGAGGGAGAGGGCCGATGGGAGGGTTCAGGTGGAAAGGGACCCGGTGGGAGAGAGGACCATGTGGGAGAGGGCCAGATGGGAAGGGACCAGGTGGGAGAAGCCAGGTGGGAAAAACCAGAATGAAACTTTCGATGGAGCCATAGTGGGAGCTATAGAGCTGTGAGTGTGACCTTGACAAAGAAGGTCAAATGTCACAAGAGCAGACCTAGAACATGCTTTCCCAGCAGCCAACAAGGTGACCAGATGACTTGGTTGATGCCTGCTTATTGTTGTTGTTCAGCTGCTAAGTCGTGTCCAACTCTTTGCAACCCAGGACTGCAGCACTGATGTCTGCAGTGTAATTATTAATTTACATTAACTGTAATTGTGAATTGTTATTTTTCTCAAAATTCTATGGCCAGCTGATCAATATGCGTGCTCCTATTGATTACCATAATTCAAGGGCAGCATATGCATGGCAGGTCATCTCATACTTCCTGTTCCTCTGTCCAAGGCAGACATTGCTAATCAATCACATTATTCTTTCTTCCATGCCTGGAGACTTTCTCATGAGCTCCAGAATCCTTCTCACAACAACATTAAGGGTGCATTGATAGGAAAGGAGGGTATCCACGTAGGAGAGGAGATGGTGGCAGAGATGTGAGATTGGTTATATATAAGGAGATTGATCAAACATGTAATCATATTTAAGGATCATGGGAGACAGTTTTCTTACTATTGGAGAAGATAGTTACAAATATGGAAAGGGAGAGAGTAAGAATGAATGCTCTGGAGGTGAATTGGAATTGGCTATATTGGAGTAAGCTAATGGTTTTCAAAATATCTACCTCTGTATGTAGAAATAAGATATAAATTATATCCATATCTGTATCTATATCTATGTCTATATGGTGGCACAGTGGTAAAGAATCTGTCTGCTAATGCAGGGGACACAGGTGTGATCCCTGGGTTGGGAAGATCCCCTGGAGAATTAAATGGTGATCCATGCCATTATTCTTGCCTGGAAAATCCCATGGACAGAGGCGCCTAGTGGGCTATAGTCCATGGGGCTACAAAAGAGCTGGACATGACTTAGTGACTTAACAACAACAACAAATGCCTATGTTTATATCTATATTTATATCTATCTATCCATCCACATACACAAACACATGTATATTGTCGTTTAGTCACTAACTTGTGTCAGACTCTTTTTGATCCTGTGGACCGTAGCCCACCAGGCTCCTCTGTCCATGGGGTTTTTCCAGGCAAGAATACTGGCATGGGTTGCCATTCCCTTCTCCAGGGGATCTTCCCAATCCAGGGATCAAACCCAGGTCTCCTGTATTGTAGGCAGATTCTTTACCACTGAGTCACCAGAAAAGCCCAACACAAGTGTATATGAAACATGGCAGCAGTGACCTCCCAATAACCATGAGTACACTCACACTCAGATCTTGGCTTCTAAAGACTACCTTTCACTAAGAGGATCAAAGCTTCATTGGACAGATGGCTGATCCCAGGAAAATACAAAATGTGCCTGGAACATCTTGTTCAGATAGCAATAAAGCTGTCAAGAAATGATGATTTTAACTTACAGGATATTGCACATCAACTATATTTCAATTAGAATAAAAAGAATGATAGTCTTATAAGAAATAACACTGAAGCCAGCTTGAATGGGCACCCACCAACCAAATCTGAGACCATTTGGGCATCAAAATAAATAATGATAGTAATGGATTATAACCCATGGAATAGTTAAATGATGAATCAGTAAAATTATAAATAAATAACCGAATATTCTCAACCTTTGATGAGGAATAGTATATTTATGTGGTCTTAACATATTTCCTGATGAAATACTGATTAACTGCAACAGGAAAAAGAGTAACTTCACAGTGGAGAATCCTTGCAGGAACCACCTTAATGGAGCAATATGAGTGATCATCACCAGAACTGAAATTCTGCACCACCCGACGGACCTTAGCATTGTTTCTGTGAGATTCCTGCCAAAAATGTACAACCTGAATCTAATCGTGAGAAAACATCAGACAAACCCAAACTGAGAGAAATCTATGAAATAGCAAGTCTGTACTTTTCAGGAACGGCAACGTCATAGAAGTCAAGGACAGAGTGAAGAACTGCTCCAGACTGAGGGACATGACGACTACATATGACCCATGATGCTGATATTACTGGGACAATTGGTAAAACTTATTTTGCTCTTTGGAAGGAACACTATGACAAACCAAGACAACGTATCAAAAAAAGCAGAGACTTTATTTTGCTGACAAAGGTCTATATAGTAAGATCTACAGCTTTTCCAGTAGTCATGTACGGATGTGAGAGTTGGACTGTAAAGAAGGCTGAGTGCCAAAAAATTGATGCTTTCAAATTGTCATGCTGGAGAACACTCTGGAGAATCTCTTGAACAGCAAGGAGATCAAACCAGTCAATCCTAAAGGAAATCAACCCTGAATATTCACTGAAAGGACTGATACTGAAGTTGAAGCTCCAATCATTTGGCCAGCTGATATGAAGAGCTGACTCTGGAAAAGACCTTGATGTTGGGAAAGACTGAATGCAAAAGCAAAAGGGGGTAGCAGAGGATGAGACGGTTAGATAGCATCACCGACTCAATGGACCTGAATCCAGGAGCAAACTCTGGGAGATAGTGAAGGACAGGGGAGCCTGGCTGCTGCAGTCCATGGGTCTGCAAACAGCGGGACAAGTCTTGGTGACTGAACAACAATAACACTGAGGATTAGGTGGTAGTGATGTAGCAATGTTAGTTGCCCGATTTTGAGAGCTCTGCAAAGGTTACGTAGGAGAATGCTCTTGTTTGAAGAAACACTCACAAAAGTATTTCAGTGTAATGGGGCATCAGATCAGTGACTTTCAAACGGTTCAGAAAAAGTTTCTTTCCACTGTACTTACAATTTTTTAGTTAACTGGCGATTGTTTAAAAAAAATTTTTTTTTAAAGGACAGTTTAGAAATTCCTCCAGCACAAATTACTGCATTAGCAACTTATGGTTCAAATTTTAGCAAGCTAAAATGAAACATGATGCCAATAATGTGCACATTTTGGGATTTGAAAGATAAACCTCAGCTCTGTGGAAAGTCCTTGTGTCTTGTGTGTGTACGTGAGTAGCTCAGTTGTGTCCAACTCTTTGAAACTCCATGGACTGTAGCCTGCTAGGCTCCTCTGTCCCTGGGATTTCCCAGGCAAGAATCCTGCAGTGGGTTGCCATTTCCTACTTCAGGGGATCTTCCTGACCCAGGAATCGAACCTGTGTCTCCTGCACTGGCAGGCAGATTCTTTACCACTGTGCTACTTGGGAAGTCTTGGAAAATCCTCTTTGTATGGCCATTCTCAGAGTCAGCAGATCTGGGCATGTTTTCCCAGGAGTGAAACAGGTATAGGCAGCCCTTGTTGTTCTGTGCCAGCAGGGAAGAATGCTACATAATCAGGACTGGCTACATAACTTGTGGGGCCCAGCACAAAATGAAAATGTGGAGCCACTTGTCAAAAAATTAAGAATTGTAACAAAGCCACAGCAGAACCTTAAACCAAGCAATGGGCCCCACGTGACTACACATGCTTGAACTGGCTCCTGAAGTAACAACCTCCACTGGCTGTTGCTTTAAGAACTTGATCTTTTGTAATACTCAGAGATGGGATGAAAGATTTATGAATAACTGTGCTGACCAGAGTATTATCTCTAATGCTGAACACTGACAACAGAATAAACATCCAACAATAGGAAATGACTAAAAAAATTTCAGCATGTCTGTAAGAAGGAATATTATATAGCCATTAAAAGTCGTGTTTTGAAGAATGCTGAATGACAGGAGAAAATTCTGTTGATCTAATGCCAGGTGATCCAACCAGTCCATTCTGAAGATCAACCCTGGGATTTCTTTGGAAGAAATGATGCTAAAGCTGAAACTCCAGTACTTTGGCCACCTCATGAGAAGAGTTGACTCACTGGAAAAAACTCTGATGCTGGGAGGGATTGGGGGCAGGAGGAGAAGAGGACGACCAAGGACGAGATGGCTGGATGGCATTATAGACTTGATGGACATGAGTCTGAGTGAACTCCAGGAGTTAGTGATGAACAGGGAGGCCTGGCGTGCTGCGATTCATGGGATCGCAAAGAGTCGGACATGACTGAGCGACTGAACTGAACTAAGATCAACCCTGGGATTTCTTTGGAAGAAATGATGCTAAAGCTGAAACTCCAGTACTTTGGCCACCTCATGAGAAGAGTTGACTCACTGGAAAAAACTCTGATGCTGGGAGGGATTGGGGGCAGGAGGAGAAGAGGACGACCAAGGACGAGATGGCTGGATGGCATTATAGACTTGATGGACATGAGTCTGAGTGAACTCCAGGAGTTAGTGATGAACAGGGAGGCCTGGCGTGCTGCGATTCATGGGATCGCAAAGAGTCGGACATGACTGAGCGACTGAACTGAACTGAACTGAACTGAACTGAATGCAAGTGAAAAAAAATACAAAACATTCAACAGCATGTATATCATATTATCAGTTTTGGAGAAAAATATTTCATACATGTGACTGTAGCAAAAAGACTGGTGGGAAATAAACCAATATGCAAATGGGGTTCTCTCTGAGTGATGGGATAATAGGTGATTTATAGGCAATTTCTATTATCTTTTTTCATACCTCTTTACATCTTACAAATGTTCCACCCTGAGCATATCTAATTTTTGTAATTAGAAAAATATTTTTAAATATTTGAAAATAACATACCATTTGTTATCATGAGCCTGTTTGCTTTGTAATAAAAAAATTTTAATAAAGACAAAAGTAAAATAATAAAAGGCTGTTCATTCACATTTAGTCAATATTTATGGAACATCTCTGCCCAGGCACAATGCTTGGCTCTGGAGAAACATAGAGGAGGCACAAGCTTATCATCTTGTGGTGAGACAAAGGAGTAAACTGAAAGACATTCCCAGGTCTTCCACACACATCTGCTTGGGGTCCAGGAAGACCCAGGGCAGAGCAGGACTCCACATGGGCATACCTGCGTGCAGAGCCTGGGACATTTAGTCAATATTTATGGAACATCTCTGCCCAGGCACAATGCTTGGCTCTGGAGAAACATAGAGGAGGCACAAGCTTATCATCTTGTGGTGAGACAAAGGAGTAAACTGAAAGACATTCCCAGGTCTTCCACACACATCTGCTTGGGGTCCAGGAAGACCCAGGGCAGAGCAGGACTCCACATGGGCATCCCTGCGTGCAGAGCCTGGGGGCGGGCAGGGGGGGGGAGCACATGACCATATGCCCTTCCCAGGGGACTCCCGTGTGCAGTAGCAGGCACCAGGGGAGGTATTTGTTAAACATATTTCCCTTTAATAAACTATAACTTAAAAAGCTATGGCAGGCTCTAAGTAATCAATAGCACATTGCAATAATTTCAAGCAAACAGATTTATATTCTTTGCACCTTGGACGGCACGCATAATCCTTTATTCTTTGAATATACTTAGGAAAACGGGTTTATTTGTACTTAAACCCGTTTGCTTTATTGACCAAGTGAAGCCTGGTGCCCATCACACCAGCCTCTCTCCCATTCTCTGACTCAGCAAATCCAGCTCACATCAGTAACTATGACAAGGGTGATGGTTCTTTCCTCTGAGCCCACTCCACAATGATGTGTATTTACACACACCTAGAAGTATCATTTTCCTGTTCTTCCTTCTCTGAGCTGGGGAGGAGTAGGCAGGGGGCTTGCCCATTCAGCGAGTGCAATGGTCAGAAAATAATTTCCAAAATGTCACAAAGAGAATGCGTGGAAGGGAAGGATTAAGAAAGAGCAGGAAGGAAGGAGGAAAGTGAGAGAAAGAACAGAAGCAGCCTGGGAGAAGAAGGAAAAGCAGAAAAGTCACCTTGTCCTTCAGCATAGCTCCATGTCCTTTCTGGGTGAAAGTCATTTTGCTGGGGGACCCTGCACTCCGCAGCTCTGCAGGTTGACACACCGGGCTATTGGAAGCAACCCACTGGGGCATGTCATTAGCTGAAGACCAATGACCTACTCCCTCCTTGTGGTTGCAAAACAACTTAATGCAACTAATCAACTAATTCATTAAACCTCAGAGAGGTAGGTCAAAGCCTCTATGATTTAGTCAATTAATCAAGGACCGGAGTTTCACTTGCTGTTTGGTTCTTAGCAATAGTTTTCTTGACCTTTTTTTGACTGTTTAACAATCCCTCAGAAGCCTTTAACTTACTGCATTTTTCATCCTCAACTGGTCCATGGTTCCCTCCTGCACGCAAGGCAGGGCCAGCAATTAGGCTCCTGTGTCCAGGCTGGTGCCCATGAGAAATGGGGGAAGGCAGGTGGAGGGCGCTAATCCAGCTGTCCTGCAAAGACGCACAGTATTTCCTGCATCAATTACATATGCCCCTGAGAAGTGGGAATCTACTGAACTCACAGCTGGGGGGTCCAGGAAGCAGAGCAGGTGCTTGGGAGGTAAGGCTGGTACCCTTCCAGCTGCTGCTCCTTCTGGCTAGGGCCCAGTCTGGGGGTAGGTGGGATGGCAGAAGCAAGTGACTCTCAGGAGCTTAGAGATTTAGTGGCAAGATTAGGGGTTAGTCCTACTTTTATGATGAAATCTGCATCCAAAAATGAACTCACTCCAACCAAGTCTTGCCTGCCTTCCAAGTCTAATGTTGGGCCCAGTGAGTCCCCAGGACTGGGATTCCTGTATGTCCTCCATCCATTCTACCCACACACCCATTCACCCATCCATCCACTCACCCATCTATCCATCCACCCATCATCCATTCATCCATCTACTTGTCCATCTTTTCCACCCATCCATCCATCCATTTACTTAATTAATAATTATTCACTGAGTCCCAACAATATACCAGGCACTGTCCTAGGCACTGGGGCACATAAAACACACAATGGATCAGATCATGTTGACAGAATCACAGTGCGTAGAATATGTGCAATGTTCACTGGGCAGGTACAGAGGGAGCCCACAGAAGGATGTGGCTATCTCTCTGGAAGGTAGCATTCCCGGAGGAGGTAACCTTCCTGGAGGAGGAATGTAACCTTCCTGGAGGAGGTAGCTTTTTAGTTGGGTTCTGTAGGAGGCACAGAAGTTTGCCAGGCAGCCCAGGCAACAGTAAGGGTGCCCCCAGCAGAGAGGGCTGCTTGTTTCCCTGACTAGAATCTCAGCTCCAAGCTCAAACTTTGGCCCACCTTCTAGTATTTCTCAGATACGGGACCTGTCTACCAGGCCCTTCTCATGTTGCCTGTGCACGGATCTGTCACAGTAGGGCTCTGCCCTCATCACACCCTCTCAGAATTTCCATGAGGCCTTGAAGGGTCTGCTCAGCCAGGTAGGCAGACGAACAAGAACCATGGTATCTGATGCAGGATTATTTTGATACTGTTTCAGTTTGCAGAGTAAGCACCGAACCAGGCTGTGTAGGCTGTGCGGGACACAAGCCCAGGAGGCGCCATTCCCACAAGCTGTGATGTGGACGTGTCTGTGCGAATGGCGCAGTGCAATGGCTCCAAAAGGATCTCCTTCTCCCACAAAGAAATATGCTATGCACATTTCTCTTGAAACACGTGGCCCGCTTGCTCTATCTTTCATTCCCCACTTTTGAAAGAGACCTGGGTAGAGGAAATATTTCTCTAAGAAAAACCACAGTGCAGGCACCATGAGAAATGGCAACTGCTCCCTGGGCTGGGGAGGCAGCATGGAGGAGCGTGGACCCGGGAGCTGATGAGCTGAACCTCATTTTGGGAGCCGTGGTTTTTCAGCAACCCTGACTGGTTCCTGCCAGGTGGGGATTCAGGCCAATGAGGCCAGGTCTTCTGGTTTTTCGAGAAAAGTCAGAAATCCTGAATTATAAATCTTTATGTATATGTTGGCTCAAGTCTTTATAAAACATTATGTCAGCCAAACACGTTGGAAGGCCTGGGGTCTCTGTGTTTGCAACCCTGGTCTGGGCAGGTACAGACTCTTGAAAATTAGAGGTCGTGATCTCCATGATGAGCTCTGATCCCTGGTGGGGAGGCAGGGGGTTTAAAGCAGGCTTAGAATTCAGATGCCTCTACCTGGGACTTGCTGGAAAGTAGTGGTAGGTCAGAGCTTGGATATGCTTTTTCTGTTGTTCAGTCTCTCAGTTGTCTCCGCCTCTTTGCGACCCCATGGACTGCAGCACACCAGTCCTCTCTATCCCTCATCATCTCCCGAAGTTTGCCCAAGTTCATGCCCATGGCCATCTCATCCTCTGATGTCCTCTTCTCCTTCTGTCCTCAATCTTTCCCATCATTAGGGACTTTTTAGTGAATCAGCTATTTGCATCAGATGACCAAAATACTGGATATGTTTTGGGAGGCTCAAAAAACTAGAGGCCTGGGAACCCATCTCCCCAAGTAGAGTAGAAAGTTGGGGTTCATTGGCAGTAACAACTCCATGTTGTCTGGCCTGAGCCCAGCCTGGTGCAGGGTTGTCACTGAGGAACCAGCAGGTCTTACTATTACCTCTTTCAGAAACCCTACTTCTACGTCATCACTAGGGACAGACTCAGCTTGTGGGTATGAGGTTTATACAACTTGACAGGTCTCTGTTAAGACAAAGAACACATAACTGGAGAGGATCTGCAACCACGGTGTGCTGGCTTTCACAGACACTAGGGAACCAATGACATGGATTCAGTCCCAGCTCTGTTTTCAGTGGCTTCATGTTGGTAGCTTGAAATGGGCCATGGTGGGACTATTTACAGGCTTTCCAGGTGGCTCAGTGATCAAGAATCCACCTGCCAATGCAGGAGATATAAGAGACTCAGGTTCTACCCCTGGGTCAGAAAGTTCCCCTAGAGGAGGAAATGGCAACCCACTTCAGTATCCTTATCTGGAAAGTTCCATGGATAGAGGAGCCTGGCAGGCTACAGTCCACGGGGCAGCAAAGAGTCCGACAGGACTGAGCGACTGAGCGCATGCACAGCAGTATTTACACAATGGAAATCAGCAGATGACAGGAATCAAGCGCCCCACCCCGCCACCCCCTTTGCCAGAGAGTCAAACCAGCACACCACTGCATGTCCAGATGAGGACCCCTGAAGCTTACACCTCGTTAGCTTCATGGTCAACCTGCCTCTGATCAAAATACATCGATTAGGCAGGAATGCGCTAAAAGACAGAGGGGAAGAAAGAGACAGAGCAGTGATGTCCAAAAAGGAAGAAGGATTTCCTTCCACAATAGAAGTAGAAAAATATTCTGAGAGCAAGAGGCTTTCCCTTCTCAGTTTGAGCTGGGGGAAAAAAAAGAGAGAGAGAGAGAGGGGAAAAAAAGAAATCTTCAATTCCCCAAAGACTCCACTGAAGCTGGAGTTTCCCTTTGAAAAGTACATGGTTTGGGGGCATTTGCTGAATAAAATCATCCCAAATTAAAATCTCATTTCTTCCAGGGGGCTGGAGAGTACGTCTATTTGTCTGGGACCAAAGGATTTAAATTCGTTTTAAGGGAAGAAATTCATCACGCGGACGGGCTGAAAAGCTTCCGGGAAAACCCGACTCCAGCTCTCGCGTCCTTATGCCCTTCAGCAGCCAGAGGGCCTCCTGGGAAATCAGGCTGGAGGCCAGCAGCCCCAGCCCTAACCCAGCCTGGTTCCATCCAGCCCTATATCTTTCGTCCCCTGAGGCCCCGCCCCTGACCCATTCCTTCTGGAAAGCCTGAATGCAGCCTTGGGGGGTGCAGATGCCTTTAGACAAAGGACTGCTGGGTCTCTGCCACCAGGGCCGTGCTTTGCGCTGCCAGGGAGGGGCCCCCTGACCACACCCAGCCCCTTGGAAGCCAGGAGGGCTCCATGTGTCTGCTGGACACTCTCCACTGAGGCCGAGGGGGTTAGGGTTCAAAGCGTCCTTTCACAGGGTTGGGGGTGGAGGCTTCACTGACTTGAAGGGGTGGCTCCAGCCTGCTGCCCAATGGGCAAAGGGTCACAGGAAGAGTGTCCTCGCAAAGACAGCCCAGGGGACCCCCTCCATTTAATCATGTTCTGCCCCATAAACTGTGGGCAATGCGACCCTCCAAGTTAGGCCATATGCCTCCACTCTTCCGAATGGAGCAACAGTCGGCTAGGGGTGGGGGTGGGGCGGAGGTAGAGGAGGCGGCCCCTGCAGCCTGGAGCAGCTGCTAGAAGTCACTCGCAGCCCTCCCCCCCAACCCCCCCATTCCCCCAAGTGTCCCTGGGCATCTGCTAAGCAATGGTTATCCGGCTGAATGAGAACCCTCTCCCAAGCTGTCAGCCCACAGGGAGGCAAGTCAGGAGCCGAGGCCCAGATGTAGTCCAGGGAAGCTCCCCGGAGGAGGCGGTGTCTGAGATGACACAGGAGGACTCAGCTGGCAGAGGAGAGGTGAGGAGAGCCTGGGCCAGGTGGGGGGCTGCTAAGTGTGCTCAGTCATTCAGCAACTGTGTCCACCTTTTTGTGATACCATGGACTGCAGCCCACCAGGCTGCTCTGTCCATGCAAGAGGACTGTATCCTGGATTCTCCAGGCAAGAATACTAGAGCAGGTTGCCATTTCTTCCTCCAAGGGATCTTCCCAACCCAGGGATGGAACCTGAGTCTTCTGTATCTTCTGTATTTGGCAGGTGGGTTCTTTACCACTGAGCCACCTGGGCTTCTATGGGGTGCCAAGACCTGGGGTGAACAAGACCCTGACTTGCTGGGGCCACCGGGAGTAGCTCAGGGGATCTTTGGGGAACTGGGGCTTCAAGCTGCAGGCTGAGGAGCAGTTTCCAGAGAGTCAAAGGCCTGGGGGCAGATCTGCTACTTACAAAGAGCCCTGTGTCCAATGCCCAGAAATCCACACATGCTGTGAGCACCCACCCGGAGACACACCCCACATTGCACCCTCTCCTGGTGGTTCACACAAGTGGCTGGAGAAAAGCCAGGAGCCTGCATCCTAGGCCTCTCCAATCCCAGCCCAGCCCTGCCCTCTGGGAAACTCTCAGACCTGTCCAGGTCCTAATCCTGGCATCTCCAGAACCTTTGATGGAGGGGGAACTAGAAAGCAGATAAACCATAGCTGTAGTGAAGGCCAGAGGCAGCTGGCCGTGGGCCCCCGATATTGGTGCAAACTGTGGGGCCCGGAGCCTCCTCCTTGTCCATAGATTTTACTACAAAGCGCCTCCCCACCTATACCCAACAAGTGCTGAGTCAGATGCAGTTTTGTTTTTTTTTTTTAATGAAAATGCACTGCAATTTATTTTGCATGAGAATCTCCAACTATGTGCCCCCTGGGATCCAGACTCCTCCGTGGGGAGGGAGCATGGGGTTTACAGCCTGTCACTGAATCCGAAGACCTAGTGTCAGGGTTGGAACCCCAGCTCCCAGCTGCCAGGGATGCTCAGCCCACCACTGCCTCCGTCAGCACTTAGTGTCACACCAGGCGGAGGTTGTTCCAGGCCAAGTCTATAAATAAAGGATTTACAGTGAAGGTTATTAGCGTCAGGTGGAGCTGTAATCTCAGGACCCTCGAGTCTTGTGGGCAGAAATAAGCGTGTGGCACTTTTTGTTCTGGTTAAAAAAAAATAACCAGAGCAAATGAGAGCTGGCCCTGCCGAGACAGGCAGTGCCTGGGTTCCTGGAGAGCAGTGCCTCTTTGACTGAAAGTCCCCCCATACCCCCCCAGTTCCCGGTCCAAAGAACCAGTGCTGGGGGGTGGTCAGTTCCTGGGCCCAGGTGGTGAGCAGAAGGAGGTGGCTGTCTGCCTAAGCTGTGAGGTCAGTTTCCCCCGGCTCTATCTCTGGTCAAGCCCACGTTTGTATGCAGCAATAATAACCCGAGGAGAGGTTTCTGTCCACTCCTGTACCCAAGACAGCAGTGCTGCCCACCTATCCATGGTGATTGAGCCATGTCCAGAACCCCTCAGATCCTAAATTGAGGATCACAGAGGCCCTGAGCCCATACGCTTCTCTGTGTGAAAATCAGCCTGCCTTTACAAACTAGCAAGCGGTGGGTGTCACTCCCTGTGACTGTAGAGGAGCCTTAGAGGGGCTGATGTCTGGCTGGGGTGATGTCTGGCCTCAGAAGAAACGTGCCAGCCAGTTTGAGCCTGGTGTCACCCCATTCGTTCATTCATTCATTCACTGAAATTCAGGGAACTCCTCCTGAATTCAGACCCAGTCCTGCCTTGGCCCTGGTGTGGACTGGTGGCTTTGGCATCTCCAAGGCCTGGAGGGTATGAGCAAGGGGCTGGCCTGTGGTCCCAGGCAGCAGCCTGTCACTTGACTCCCGTTCTCTGGTAGAATTTCCTTTCCCACTCCCTCCCCTGTTTTTTCTGATCCCCTCTCTGCCCCGCCCCTGCTCCATCCTTCTCTCTTTCCTCCTTGTCTTTTCAGAAACTTAGGCAGAGTTGCTGGTAATGGGCAAAGCCAAGCCTGCTTTATGTGTCCCCGCGGCAACCCCCAGGACGGGCCATAAATAATGCTTTCTGCTGACCTCTCTCTAAAGCTGAGGACTGTTGGAGCCCCAGGCATGCTCCCCAAGCCCCCAACTCAGCCACCTGTGGCATTTAGGGGTCTCAGGGAGGAGGTCCTGCTGGGAACTACCCTTCTCACTGTTGTGACCTGCCAGCTGTTGGCATTTTGCAGTCAGAGCCCGATGATGCTGCCAGGAGGAGTCAGAGGGCGTTGGTCAGCGTGGAGAGGGGCTGCAGGTGCCTGGGGAGCCAGTAAAGGGGTGAAGAAGTGGTGGGGAGCAGGCAGCGGCACCCCACGGGGGTTGCCGTGGGGACACATAACGCAGACTTGGCTCTGCCCATTTCCGGCAACTCTGTCTAGGCGAAATGGATCCTAAGTGAAACGTGACACAAATTTATTTGGACAATTAATACACCATTGTAAGCTGCCTCTCTTCCTGGGCGGCCTCCCCCTCCAGGGTCTGCAGCGAGCTCTCCTGATGTGGGCAGAGAAGGCACCGGGTGTCAGGGAAGATTTAATTCCTCTCTGTCGAAAATGAATGTTTGGAGCAGGATGTTGGTACAAACTAAAAATAGCCCCGCGGCCCCCAGCCTCGGCCTCCAGCCAGCTCGGGCTTTGTGGAATATTATGATGATTCTCACGTAAAGGAAAGACTAATGGATTTCTTCCTTGAGGCAATTAAAAAGTGATTTGTCACACACTAAGATGTATGGCTTTGTATTGGCAGATAGGAGGCTGTGAGAGGGCCGGGTGTGGGGGCGGGTGATGGATGGTGGGGAGGGGTCCTTGGGGCCTGTGTGTGGCTGCGGGGTCCCAGGGGCTCTGAGGGGAGCCCAGGTAAGTGAACGAGGGAGGAGGTGAGGGGGTGGGGCTCGGGGCAGGGGTCAGCACCGGCTCCAGGCCCAGCTCCTTGAGGCCTGGCTGCTCAGCCTCTGGAAAGGCCCCCTCCTTTGGCATTGTATTGGCAGATAGGAGGCTGTGAGAGGGCCGGGTGTGGGGGCGGGTGATGGATGGTGGGGAGGGGTCCTTGGGGCCTGTGTGTGGCTGCGGGGTCCCAGGGGCTCTGAGGGGAGCCCAGGTAAGTGAACGAGGGAGGAGGTGAGGGGGTGGGGCTCGGGGCAGGGGTCAGCACCGGCTCCAGGCCCAGCTCCTTGAGGCCTGGCTGCTCAGCCTCTGGAAAGGCCCCCTCCTTTGGCTTCGGGTCTGCAGTTTCCCACTTTTCAGCCCCTTCGAAGAGTCCAGGAGTCCCTGTCCCTTCTCTGGCCTCACCAACAGGGAGAAGGCTGGTCTTAGGCTGTTCTTGCCTTTTTCAGGGGAACCCTGCCTCCCCTCCTGGTGCGTCTTTCTTTGAGGAGGAAATTATAGAGGACAACAGGGACCCTCACCCCTCCTCACTCAAGCTCAGAAAGGAGTCCCTTGACCCAGGAATGGCAGGTCCCCCTCCTGCCTCTGCTGCAGAGGGCATGGCCATCCTGACCCCCACCCTGCATGGAGCCAGGTAAGGGGCTTGCCCAGAGGAAGCCTTGGAATGGATGTGGGGGCAGCCCAGGGAAGTTCTCCACTGATTCTGGGGCCCCTGAGTCAGAAGCCCACTGCTGCCCCCCACCCCTGGGCATGGCAGCTCCACCAAGGATAATACGGTGTGTCGAGGTCCCTCTATCTCTCAGTGGATTCAGGGCTCAGCCGGGTGGACACAGTACTATTCATCCTCAACTTCCCATCTGCGCCCACCCTCTTGAGCTCTAGTCAAAAGTCTTCCTTTCTCAAAGCGCTGCCCACTCTGGTCCCCCAGCACTTCTGGGGTCCTAGGTCAGCTTCACCCCATCCCCTTTGGCACCGCCACCCCACCAGCTGCTTCGTCCTTCCATCATTCTGTTCTTCCTTTTCCACATTATTCATCCTCTTCCATCCCCCAGTGGGCGAGTGCACCCAGCCTACCCAGTCTGTGCTGGACTGGGAGGGAAGAGGGGCCACCTTCAGAGGCTACAGGAGAAGATGAGGGATGCCGGAGTCTTATGCTTGTTTGTGGTTTTCCATACCAGCTGGTGAGACTCACTGACTGAGCAGGATTGAGAAAGAAGCGGAGAAGCTGGGGAGGCTTTTTTGGGGGTCAAGGGGGGGCACTGGTGGTCAAGAACCCCCTCTGGGGACTTCCTTGGTGGCCCAATGGTTAAGATTCCACTTGCCAATGCAGGGGCAGGCTTTCAATCCCTGGTCTGGGAAGATCCCACATGCTGTGGGGCAACTAAGCCCCTGGGCCACAACAATTGAGCTCACCCACTGCATCTACTGAAGCCTCCATGCTCTGGAGCCTGTGACAGAAGAAGCCACTGCAGAGAGGAGCCCAGGCATCGCAACTAGAGAGCAGACCCCACTCGCTGCGACCCAGGAAAGCCTGCGCACAGCATCGGAGACCCAGGGCAGCCAAACACCAATCAGTTAACTAATTAAAAAACCCTCCACCAAGATCCCAAAGTTGCATGGAGAGGAGGGGGTTGCCCTTGCTGCCCCTGCGTGGAGCCAGAGGGAGGCCCCTTGGGATGCAGCCTAGGGCTCGCATGGGCTCCTGGTCCGTGGTCACCCTGGCATCTCAGTGAAGATCCCCAAACCTCTACTTCCAGTGTCGCCTGGCCTCTTTTCCTCCATCATTTCACCCTCCCTCCCTCCTACGGCTTTCATTTCTTCTGTGGCTTTAGGCATCTAAGAGACCAGCTTCGTTTGAAGCCAGAAGTATACCAGCAGTTTAGGGCATTTTATAGGTAGACTGAAAAAATGAAAAGCTTTCCTCTCACTCTGAAGCTAATGTCCAGCTCCAAGCTTCTGTGGCTGCCCTGGATGGACACTCAGAAAGGAGGAACACAGACAGCCAATCGGCCCACAGGGGGTTCCAGCCCATCAGAGTCCCTGCAGTGGTGTGGACGGAAGACTCAGCATGGAAGTGCTTTGCTTATTCTGCGAGGTTTCTCTAAGAAACTCCTTGCTCTCGGAGGCAGCTCAGTTTCAGAACTTTCAGGAACACAGAAAGGCAGAGGGTGCCCAGTGTCAGAGTTTGTGTTCTGGGGCCCAGTTGGTCCCTCTCCCTGGAGCCAAGTCCCTCTCTTCTGAGCCCCATTCCTCTCCCTAGAGCCCCAGCCCTGGGGACCTGGGTACACCTCTCCCAGGCCTGCTTCCTCTCTGGAGTCCTGGTGGGCCAGAACTCATCTCTCATCTGAGCCTGTGGTTCCTCTGTGAGGGCCCCTGGAAATTTGAGCTTCTGTGAAGGTTTGCAGCATAATGACAACATCTGACATTGCTGGAAGGCTCATTTTGTCTGGCACTGTCCTGAGTGTGGCTGCATGTGTTAGCTCATGTAGTCCTTCCAGAGACCCTAGGAGGTAGGTGTTATGATTACTCATCCCATTGTACAGATGAGAAGAGTGAGGTATGGGGAGGTTGAAGAACATAGAGACTTTGAAAGACACACAGTAGCATCAAGGCAGAAAAACAATGAATCCCTTGGATTCCACTATTCTTCTCTGGGCACTTGGACCAGAGCTCACGGCCTCCATCCCTCCCTTTCTTCTTTCATTCATATGGTTCTTCCACCTAGTACTTCCTGAGCATATTAAGAGTTCAGACTACTGGAGATACTTCAATGAGTTAAAAAACGAACACACAACAAACATGTCTGTTCTCGTGGACACAAAGCTTACATTTAGGAGGAAATGATAATGCACATTTAATGAGTCCCTACTGTATGCCTGGCACACAGCTTCAGAGTACCAGAGACTTGACTCAGGTAGACCCAAATCTGAATCCTGGTTTTGCCACCATGCATGGTCTTGGACAAGGTCCTTAATTTCTCAGACCCTCCAGTGCTGCTGGGAAGAACCTGGGGTCCATTGGATGGTAACATTCATAAGGTCACAGAGCTCCTTAGAGTGGGCTTGGTCTCCATAAATCTCAGAAATGTGTGCACATCCCTAGCTGCTGGGGACCGACCGGCGTACCACTCCACATGGAATCAATAGACTTAATATTTAATAATAATCTGCTGAAAGGCACTTCGCTCAGCTCATCACATCAATGCTGCACTAATAACAAATCACTTCTTAAGTTATTAGCCTGGTCCCTTTCATGACACTCTGGTTCAGTGTGTGGCAGGGAGGGAGGAGAAAGAGTGGGGCCCCTCTTTAGCCAGGAGGCCAAGGTGGCCCTGCACGTGCTGTATGATGGGTGTCTGGTGCCTGCGGATGGCCACAGGAGGCGGGTTGGGGGTGGAGCTGATGGCTGGGGACTGGGCATTGCTGCTGAGTCCACCTGGACTAGGAGATCCACCTCACTGCTAGGGTCATTCCTGATCACAACCACCATTGAGCCAACACCTGCTGTGTGCCGAGCTCTACGTTACACCATTCTGCTGAAAAATCTAACACCATCTTTAAGAAGGGACTGCTTTTTCCAGTTTATAGATACAGAAATGAAGATTCCTTGTCTAAGGCCAATAGCTCAGAAGTAGCAGGTCTGGGCTGTACACATAGGCTGGGAGGACCCACACGTGAATGTTTGAAACCTTTACACAGAGGAAGGATCTTAGAGCACAGAGAATGTGTGCCCAGCGACAGGGTTCCAGTCCCAGCTGTTTCATTTCCTCCCTGTGTGATGTCAGGTGCATGACTTGATTGCTCTGTGCTCTAAGTTCATCATCTGGAAACAGGGGTGACAAGAGAGGCACCTGGTGTGGACTAAGTGTGTTGACAGGGTGGGGCTGAGGCCAGGATGAGGTGTCATAATCCTGCCTGGAACCCCGTGCATCACACACACGTTCTTACCTTATTCCTTTGCAAAGGATGGAGGGAAGGGCTGCCGGACCCCGGGGCGAGAAGGAGGGATCAGACAAAGTTGCCCCTCACAAGGAAGCAGGTAGAGTCATGTTCTAGGTCACAGTCACCTGCGGTAAGCCTGTCCATGCTTCACACTTCCAATCATGCTGAGACATGCTTCCTCTGATCCTTTCCACCTCCAGAGTTACTCAGACCTTCATAAAGCTCTGTGAGGTGCCATTATGCTGTGCCCAGGGCACCCCAGAGATGGGCAGGACCCAGGGAGCTGGTGGAAAGTTGGGACTTCAAGCAGTGAGCTGAAATCCGTGCTAGTTACAAGCATGGTGGGGGTGGGAGGAGGGCCAACCTGGTTCTCTTTCTATCCCATGCTCAGGGATAGGGCCCATGGAACATATTCTCAGACACTGTCAGTGCTACAGACTGAAGAATGGTACAGTCTTTCTTCATCCATCCACCCACATAGCCATCCATCCATACGTCCACTCGTCCATCCATCTATTCATCCATCCATCCATCCATCAGCTCTGGTTTCTTAGATCTGAATGCTGACTTTCTCACTAACCTGGTTCAGGTCTCCAGGCTTCAGCATCCTCATCTGTCGACTGGGTGTGCCATTGCCTCTTTCTGGGACCACTGTGAGGGCACAGGCCACAACCCACTTGAAAGCTCCTTGTCCAAACACACAGACACTCAGCAACAAGGTGTCAAATACAAATCAGATTCACAGCTGAGTAACCTGGGCTCTTGGAAAGGAGGCAGGCTCCCTGGGTCCCTGAAAGACTCTCACTTTTCTTTAAGAATGAAGATTTTTACCAAAATATTAATTGTAGTCACCTTTGAATGTCAAGTTTTGAGGCTACTGCAGTTTAAAATTAGACCTGCCTGTTTGTCTGAAGTTTCTAAACTTTCATCAACAAGCTTGGATCATCAGTGTCATGGAAAAGATAATTGAGGTGTTGAAATATCTTCCAGCCATTTCCCTTGGCGGTTAAGCCATGACCCTTGCCTTCTATTTTTTGATTTCCCAAAAGGGAAAGGAACTACATGAAAAATGCTTAAGAACCAGATGAGTCTCCTTGTGAATCCAAAGGGAGCGGATCTTCTCAGCCTTCTTCCAGGCTGAGATTGCAACCCCTGTGTCATGGTGTCAGCAGCTGGACGGCTTGGGGGCTGCTGTGCTCCATGCCCACTCTCCTTGGCCCCAAAATAATTCAGGAAGACCCAGGTCAGGTTTTCTCTAGAGCTGGAAAAGCTGTCCTTTGCCTTGGGAAGTTCAAGTTCATTCCTGCTCTGTACCCTGCAGAAACTCAGCAGCATCAGAGCAATAGTTCAGGGAGAGAGATGGAAATGCAGGCCATTTATCTAGGGGGTGGGATCAATGGATGGCGCTGCAGCAGGCGGTGAGCATGGGCTTGCTGAGTCCACCCCCCAAGGCTCCTGCTGTCTGCACTTTGAAAAGCTTCTCCATCCTCTGGGAGCTGAATCTGGAATACCAGCCCTGCTATTTGCCCCAAACTCTGGCTATTTACAGTAAGAAAGAGGGATCTGGAGTACAGTGGGTGAGACAAACACGCACAGGCTGAAGTTTGTGGAGTCCCAGAACCATAGCTAGTCATGGGGCTCTCAGGTAAATGCCCTCTTCTCTTTAACTAATTGGGAAATAAGCTCAGAACTGGGCCCTCAGTTCCTTGGCTCTGTCTGTGTTAAGACACCGTCTTCCAGTTAATTCTAAGAGATGGCCTGGGCTGGACTACATGAGCGTTCTGGCTACTTTTATGCCCAAGGGGCATGACCCCAAGTCAACCAGGCTATTTTTCTCTACCTCCCTTGACCTTCCACTGTCCAGATCACCTCCCCAAGGTCAGGGTCCAGACTCTGTGCTATGCCCTTGGCTCTGGTCCCACAGCACCTATGGCTTCCTTGTCCCAAGAGTGAGTTTAGGTATCTCAGTGTCCCAAGGAACTAACAGGGGGAGTTTCTCTGTGTTGTGGGGCCAATAGAGACTGACCTGGGGATGCCCATCTTCAGCCCAAACATGCATTGTCTGAGAGATGATGCTTCTTGGCCACAAGCATGACTCCATTCAGATCCCAACCCCAGTTAGTAAACTGGCAAATTAGGTCAACTTTCTCAACTTCAGCTTCATTCTTGGAAAACAGTTATACCTCCTTCCTGGGTTTGTTTTGAGATTTGCACAAGGTCATCATCGATCAAGCTGACACGATGCCTGGAATTGGCTGACGCAGAGTCAGGGCAGGCCTGGGACCCTGCTCCATGAGTAGGAGGGAAGAGCCGGCTGGTGGGGGCAGGAGGAGGCAGGTCCGTGGAGCCCAATGATAGCTCTGGGGGTGGGGAGACTTTCCTGGCACTCTGAATCTCTGTTTGAAAGGCCAGTTTCTGGGAAACAGAGGCCCTAGCGCCACATGAGTTGGAAAGGGGTCTGATGCCCAATGATGCAAATAGAGTCGATTATTCAAACAAAGCTCCTGGAGGCAGCCAGCCCAGGGCCTGGTAAGGCTGGAGCTGAGCCTTGTCTGCTGCTGGAGTGCAGACAGGAAAGCCAGGATCCTCATTCGAGGGGGGCCCTAAGGATGCTTAAAAGGTCCACGTCTAGAGCCCAGTGAGTGGCTGACTCCACTCCACTCTATTCCACCTCTACTCCCTCCAGGAAGATGGAAGAGCCATCTCTGGTGGAAGGAGCTCTCCAGTGGTCATGGGCTGGTGCTGTCCTCCCATAATTTACCTCATCTGGTCTCCAGGTGCTTCCTCTTGGAAGTCACTAGGAGAAGGTGTCTCCACACTGAGCCAGAGCACTGAGGCTCCAGCCCTCATCACTTGTGGGAAGGCTTTTTATTTTTTTTAACTTTTGAAAATGCATTTTTATATAATTTTTAAACTTTATTAATTTTAATGATTTTTCTTTTCTTTCTTTCTTTTTTTTTTTTTTTGCTATACCTCATGGCATGCAGGATCTTAGTTCCCTGACCAAGGGTAACCCATGCCTCCTGCAGTCGGAGATGCAGAGTCTTAACCACTGGATCACCAGGAAAATCCCTAAAGGCTCTTTATTTGAGAGTCTCACAACTGGCTGAGGCTCTCAGGACACGTGGTCCAAGTGCTATTAATAGGTCTTTCATAAGGAGGGTTGGAGAGGTGACCACTCAGAAAGTCAGGTGGAGTGGTAGACCAAATAATGGCCTCCCTCAAAGGTCCCTGTCCTGATCTTCAGCACTGGGAATATGTGATCTTACATGGGAAAGGGGCTTTACAGATGTGATTAAGGACCTTGAAATGTGAGACTCCCCCAGACGATCCTGGGGCCCCATGGAGTCATGAAAGTGAAAGTGAAAGTGAAGTCGTGTCCAACTCTTTGCGACCCCATGGACTGTAGCCCTCCAGGCTCCTCCATCCATGAGATTCTCCAGGCAAGAACATTGGAGTGGGTGCCATTTCCTTCTCCAGGGGATCATACCCAGGTCTCCCGCATTGCAGGCAGACACTTTAACCTCTGAGCCACCAGGGAAGCCCATGGAGTCATGAGGGTCCATATAAGAGGGAAGCGGGAGGATCAGAATTGTGAAGGTGATGTCACAGTAGGAGCAGAGACTGGAATGATGTGAAGTCACAAGACCGGGAATGTGAGCAGCTTCTAGAAGCTGAAAAAGGCCTGCAAACAGATTGTTCCCTAGAGCCACCAGAAAGAAGACGGCCCTGCCCTCAGCTTGCTAATACTGACTTTGGACTTCCAGCGTCCAGAACTGTAGGATAATAAGTGTGCATTTTTCAAACCACCAGATCAGTGGTAGTTTGTTACAGCAGCCACAGGAAATTCACACAGACCCTTTCCTCACAGGCATCGAGTCTAGGGAAGCTGAGAAATCAGGAGGTTTTAACTCGCTTTCATTCTGGTCTATTCTGATGTCGGTTTTAGCTTGTGTCAAAGTCATCTGACATGGGTGCTCAGATGACCAGCATCCAATTCTCAGTGACCCACGACTGGAGATGGGGGTCAGGTAAGAGAAGAGAGACAGCCCGTACATGCACCCCCTTGTTAAATACTCCTGCTCTGTGCCAGTCCCTCCCTGGGCACCTTCATGAACAGAAGCCTCAGGCAGTGTCACCAGACCTTTGGGACAGATGTCATTCATTCTATTATCAGATGAGAAAGCATGAGAGATGAGAGCTGTTGAGTAGCTTGTTTGGGGTCAGTCAGCGAGGAAACGCTACAGGTGGGATTAACACCTATCTCTATCTGGCTCAGAAATTTATGCCTTCTAATCCCCCGTGCCACTGTGACTCTCGCTTTCTTTTAGATCAAGTTTTGCTTTTTCTGGAAGATGCGCACCTGAACGGAGGACCCAGAACTTGCTGGGGGTTAGTGGCATATCCCTGCCTCTCCATTCAGAGCTACCTTCTCATCACTGGGCAGCCAAGGAGGTGAACTGGAGCCTGCAGTCCCCACCAAGTGGAAGCTGGGACATAGGGGTATGTTCCCCTTGTTTGTCATCAAGCCTGTAGATGGAGCCTTGCATGCCATGGTGGTCTCTGAACTTTAATTACTTGTCTTCCTTAAGAATAGTGAATAGGACTTCCCAGGAAAGGTGGTTAATCCACCTGCCAATGCAGGGGACACAGGTTTGATCCCTGATTCTGGAAGATCCCATATGCTGCAACTAAGCCTGTGCACCATAGCTACTGAGCCTGTGCTCTGCAACAAGAGAGGCCACCACAATAAGAAGCCTGAACACCACGACAAAGAGTAGCCCCCATTTACTGCAATTAGAGAAAGCCCGTGTACAGCAGTGAAGACCCAGCACAGCCAAAACTGAAATAAAGTTAGAGAAAAAAGAGAGTAGTGAGTAAGTGGACGTGTGACATGGATAAGGTGTGATCAGGCATAGGAAGCCACATCCTGGAGTGTGGGACCACGCTGCCAGCAAACTCCACCTTCAGCTGTAGACCCTCTGAACCATACTCCTCCTCTTGAATCCTGAACATTCATTAGAAGGACTGACGCCAAAGCTGAAGCCTTAATAGTTTGTCCATCTGACTCGAACAGCCAACTCATTGGAAAAGACCCTGATGCTGGGAAAGATTGATGGCAGGAGGAGAAGGGGATGACAGAGGATGAGATGGTTGGATGACATCACCGACTCAATGGACGAGTTTGAGCAAACTCTGGGAGATGGTGAAGAACAGGGAAACCTGGTGTGCTGCAGTCCACAGGGTTTCAAAGAGTTGGCCGTGACTTAGAGGCTGAACAACAACCATTTTCTCTTGCAAAGTGTCAACTTGCACTGTATTCCACATTCTGGATCTTTCCAGGCCTGGCTAGCTGGCTGCAGACATGTCCCACTCCTGGGAGTCACAGGTACCCTTCCCCTCCGAAGAATGGGTGGAGTTCACCCCTTGGAGCTCCTGAGAAGGTCGGGAGGGCCTCATGCCTCCAATCATGACCTGAGGGTTTCCCCCTGTCCAGCTCCCCCAAGTCCTCCAATGCTTGGTCAAGTAGCAGGAAAGGTGAAGGCTGAGGCATCTTGTGTCTTGGGGTCAGACAGACCGGCTATGAATGGTGACTGTACATATCTGCTGGGTGACCCAGGCAAGTGGCTTCCCTACAGTTTCTTCATCTGTAACATGCAGTGACCCCACGCCAACCCCACCAAATGACTGCTGTATACACCATAGGAGATCCCTCCACAGATTGAGCCCATTGGAGGCAGCAGGACCTGGAGGCTCCGAAGGTCCCTGGTGGGTGGGGGTGGAAGCCCTCCCAGACCGTGCTCTACCCTCACCCTCCAAATCCCTGTCTCATGTGGCTTCAGGTGCCAGCAGAAGAAGCTTGGGATTTCACAAATCCCCGGAAAAGGACTATTTGGCCAGAGTCAGTCCAGGCGGGGACCAGTTGCCAGTAGGGGTGGGTGGAGTCCTGTCTCTCTCCAGAGACTCCTGCCATGAGGGACCCCTTATGAGACCCCTCTCGTGGCTTGCAAGGAAATCTCCAGAGAAGGGGCTCAGAGATGGGCTGTGGGTTTAGAAAGGGTCTAGAAGCTTCCACGTGTGAGCACAGATCCTGCGCTGGGCCCTGGACTGGGAGCTTCGCAGGCGTCACCTCACTGAACGCTCAGTCCGCCCTCCACTCCATCATAGAAGGTGAGACAGAGGCAGCTTGTGTTCAGTTACACAGCCATGGGGCTGGAGACAGGGCCTAAAACACCATCCATGACCACTGCGATGTTCAGGGCAGCCTCTCTCTGAGCCTCAGTTTCCCCACGTGAGAAGTAAAGGAGTCAGACTGAATCCAAACCTGCCAGGGCCATCCACAAAGAGAAATAGGGCAGAAGTGCTAAAGGGCTGGGGGTGGGGCAAGGCCCTCCCTTTCAGCCCCAAGCATCTGAGTCTGTTTTGTTTTTTTTTTAAATCCTATCCTATTCTATTTATTATTTTAGCCTAAATGAGGCAGACTACTCTTGCTCTCCATCAGGCCAAGACTGTAAGAATTTCCCTGTTACATGAAGGCCATATGCTTTAATGAAATCACTGGAGGGGAAGGAATCCTTTGTAATTTTCTCTAGTTCATTTCATAGCATATGTAAATCCTCAAGGAGAGATAGAGAAAAGAATGAGGGCGAGTGTGTAGGTCAGGGACGCTGGCTAAGTGAGCATCCTAGCCCCTAAGAACTTCCCCCAAGAACTTCCTGACATTTCTGACCATGCCCTAGGCCACATTCAGCCTGAACAAAGCCACTCTGACTCCTGTGATCTCAGCCCTCTATCCACCCTCCCCAGCACAAACATAAGGAACATGAACCATAAACAGGCTCGTCCACGCAGGGCAGGCTCCCACTCCCTTGGGAGGGTTTACAGTGTGCGGAAGGGGTGACCAGGGAAACAAGGAGCTCTGACTCCTGCAGGGCTGTTCCTCGGATGGAAACTCGACCGGCTGTGTCAGAGAGGCTCCCAGGCTGCCTGCATGTGCCCCTTTCACTCTTGGCTCCATGTAAACGTGACACTGGTCTCCCCAGATGGCATGGAGCTCTGGTGGGTAAAGAATGAGGCAAGGCTGGCCCCTGTCCCAGCTTCTCTGCTGTCCCCTCTGCTCCCGGCCGGCCTCCCCGGTCTTCATCCCCAGTCATCCTGGCTCTCCACGTACCCGAGTCCCCACACCTTCCTCACCAGGTCCTGCTGAGACAAACCCCTTTCCATCAGAGGACCTGGATTCTTTCTGCTCTTGCCCGGAAGCCCCTACTTTAGGCATCTTTCATCTCACGCGTCCTTCAATTTGCAGGGAAGACACTGGGGAGTCTTCCCACAGGCTTCCTGTTCTTATTCCAACTTCTGATATTTTTTTCATCATGGATTTTATGCATTCATTTTGATTTAAAAAAATAATTGTTGGGACTTCCCTGCTGGTTCGGCAGTTAAGACTCTGTGCTTCCAATGCAGGGGATGCGGGTCAGATCCCTGGTTGAGGAACTAAGATCCCATATGCCTTGAGATGTGGCCAAAAAATAATAAAATAAAGACAGCAAAAACAAACAAAAATCCCACTGTTATCCACAAAAAGTAACTCCTACAGTGTCAAGGATGGTGTTTCATTAAAAGAGAAAACATTTAAAAAATATTGCTTTACATTATCAGTTGGCTTGACCAATGAGGATTTTTGCATCCCCTTAACTCTTGTACCTGGGGTTTCTCTCATGGCTCAGTGGTAAAGAACCTGCCTGCCAATGCAGGAGATGAAGGTTCTATCCCTGGGTTGGGAAGATCCCCTGGAGAAGAAAACGGCTACCCACTCCAGGTATTCTTGCCTGGGAAATCCCATGGACAGAGGAGTCTGGAGGGCTACAGTCCATGGGGTTGCAGAGAGTCAGAAAGGACTGAGCCACTAAACAACAATAACTCAAACCTTGTGCACAAGGAGAGGTGAGTTCTTCACTTTTCTTACCAGAGCCTGGGCCTTCCAAGTCTGGGTGGTGGAGGCGCTTGTGGGGTCATGGGCCGGAGGAGCCATACATTCTGCACTGTTCTGTTTGCCTCCCCTTTGGGACTGTGAGCAGCTCCCACCATCCCTGCCTCGCCCCTCCCCCCACCCCAGGCCTGGGCAGTAACTGATGGGTGCTCTGTAAGTGCCCGTGGAGGGAGGCCCTGGATCCAGGCTGCTGTTTGTCGCACCACCCAAGCTGGGCTGTGGCCTGAGTGGGAGGACGGGCAGCATGGGGGACCCGGGGAGGGTGGGCTGACTTCTCAGATCTTCAAGTGAGAATGTAATAGCCAGGTATCTCTGGATACCTGCCGGGATCTTCCCAGCCAGGACTTTCAAGGAAAACTGAGCCTCCCTCTGCTCCCAGGAGCTGCTCTGGGCTGTGATGTTAAAAAACCATAAATTCACCCGTTCTCCAATTTAGCCAGACTCTGCCTGAGGCCACACTGATAATAATAATATTATTATTGAAGAGACTTGCATTTAGAGAAATCGTTTCCTTGATTAAAAAAAAAACACAACAAACTGAGGACATCAATAGTGTTCCATCCCGCGGCTGTGGCTGTGGGGAGGAGGGTTGTTTGTGGCTCTGCGGAAGCTTCTGGTGTTCTGCTTGGGGGAAGGATGGTGTGAGGAGGTTGGCTTGTCCTCTGCCTGTGGTGGGCTGGAGGCTCTAGTATGGGAGGTGGCTGAGAGACACTGGAAGGCAGCCAGGGGAGGGTGGATTCAGGGGCCTTTTTAGAACATGTGCTTCCTGGACAAAGAAAACGGTCGAGTGGAGAAACCTGGGGAGCCTTAGCCCCAGCCGGCCCCAAGGGGAGCAGGGGGACAGATAATCAGGCCTAATGAAATGGGAGTGGCAGGGGAGGTGCAGGCGGAGCTCGTGTGTGAGACCCAGTTTCCCCTGGGCACAGTGTGTGCCCTCGTTTCTATATCCAGAGCCTGGTCTGGAAGGCTCCAGGCTCACCGAATGAATGAAGGGATGTGTCAATGTACACGAATGTGTGAATGCCCTGCACTGGCCTGTCAGAGCTCCTTTCTCTGATTCTTGCTGACCCCGAAAAGGAGCCTCAGTGTAGGAGAGTGGAAGGGGTGGAGTAGAAGATAAGACTGTTAAGAAAACCTTTATTTATTTGGCTGCATGGGGTCTTAGCTGCAGCACAAGTGGTCTTCATTGCCTCATACAGGATATCTCGTCGTAGCTCAGACCTCTAGTTGTGGCGCGCGGGCTCAGTAGTTGTGGCACAAAGGCTTAGTGACTTTTCAGCATGTGGGATCTTAGTTCCCCGAGCAGGGATCAAATCCATGTCCGCTGCATTGGAAGGCAGAATCTTAACCACGGGGCCACCAGGGAAATCCCAGAAGATGAGCTGAGCTCCGAGCCCTGGGCCCCTAAGCTGCTACTGTAGACCCTTGAAGATGGAATGAAAGGATGGCTATGCCGTGCAGCACTGTGGACAGTACAAGCTGGTGATTCCCAAAGTTTCAGACAATATGGACAGCAGTGTTTAACAAATGAGGGGCTTCTCTCAGCAAGTCAGGAACAGAGGGAAATTCTCTCAACTGAAGATGAGCATCTACAGAGAGCCTGAAGCTAACATAACATGTGATGGTTATACTGACAGTTTTCCCCCAGAAGAGGTTTTCTGCTTTCACAATGTAGAAAGCAAGTTCAAGCGCAAGAAGGCAAGAAAAAAAGAAAAGGCATATGGATTCATCTGGAGGAAATAAAACCGACTCTATTTCAGATGACACGATTGTCGACAGAGAATCCCGTTTCAAACAGTGACGCTGGAGAAGATTCTTAAGAGTCCCTTGGACAGCAAGGAGATCAAACCAGTCAATCCTAAAGGAAGTCAACCTTGAATATTTATTGGAAGGGCTGATGCTGAAGCTCCAATACTTTGGCCACCTGAGGCAAAGAGCCGACTCACTGCAAAAGACCGTGATGCTGGGAAAGATTGAAGGCAGGGGGAGAAGGGGACGATGGTTGGATAGCATCACTGACTCAATGGACGTGTGTTTGAGTAGGCTCTGGGAGTTGGTGATGGACAGGGAGGCCTGGAGTGCTATAGTACATGGGGTTGCAAAGAGTCGGACACAACTGAGCTACTGAACTGAACTGAACTATATACATACAACACATACATATATTTATTAAGAAAGTGATGTTGGAGGAGGTCTAGATGCACAGATCAACTGAACACCATATAGAACCCGGAAATATCCCCACAAATATGCTCAACCAATTTTTGACAAGGTATGTAAGCAGTTCACTGGAGGAATAATCTTTGCTACAAAAGATGTTAAGTCAATGAACATCCATAGACCAAAAAGAAAAATTAACCTGAACCAAGACCTCATGTCTTCTGCAAAACTTAACCAAGGATAGGACTTCCCTGGTGGTCGAGTGGCTAAGACTCTGTGCTCCCAATGCAGGGGACCTTGGCTCAATCTCTGATTAGCGAACTAGGTCTCACATGCCACAACTAAGAGTTTGCATGCCACAGCTAAAGATCCCACCTGTTGCAACTATGACCAGGCGCAGCCAATATTTAAAATATTAAACAAAGATAGATCACCGATTAAAATATAAAAAGTAAAATTGCAAAAATTTTAGATAAAAAATAGGAGAAAATATTTAGGCTCTAGGGCTGGGCAAAGAGTTCTAGATGGGACATTAAAAGCATGGTCCAAAGAAAAGAGAAAAATGGATAAATTGACCTCATCAAAAGTAAAAACTTTTAATTTCCAAAGGCCCTTTAAAGAAGACAAAAAGGCAGCCTACAGATTGGGAGAAATGTCTGCAAACCACATATTCAACAAAGGACTAGAATATATTCTCTAGTATCGAGACTGTATAAAGAAACCTTCAGAATTCAACAATAAAAGCCATCAAGCAATCCAATTAGAAAATGGGCAAAAGATGAGAATAGACGTCTCAGCGAAGATGATATACAGATGGTAAGTAAGCACATAAAAAGATGTTCGCCATCATTAGCTTCAAAGAAATGTAAATTAAAACCATAATGAGACATGACTACACACCTATCAGAATGGCTCGAATAAAAAACACTGACAACCTCAAATGCTGGTGAGGAAGTGGAGAAAGAGGATCCCTCACACACTGCTGGGGGGATATAAAACCACACAGGCCTTCTAGAAAACAGTGTCTCGTAAATTTAAACATGCACCTACCATATGACTCAGCGATTACACCCTTGAGCATTTATCCCAGAGAAATAAAGTTATGTTCACAAAAATCCTGTATGGGATGTCAACAACAGCCTTCTCTGTAGCCTCCCAAATGGGAACATTCACATGTCCTTCAGTGGATTAATGGCTACACAGTGGGACCTCCACACAATGGAGTAGTACTCAGTTGTATAAAAGAGTGAACTATTAATATTGATACATGCAACAATATGAATGAATTTCTAGTCAATATCTTGATTGTGGTGGTAGCTATATATATATGATAAAACTACAGAACTAAACACACACAGGCGTGCAAATTAGAACAAGTAAAACAAGAGCACTGGGCAATGGCTGTATCAGTGTCACTATTGTGGTGTACTAACATTTTGCAAAATATTACTGTTAGAGGAAGCTAGCTAAAGGGTAAATGGGATCTCTCTGTATTATTTCTTACAACTGCTTATGAATCTACAATGATCTCAATAAAAAATTTCAATTACAGATGAGGGAACTGCTGGGGATGTTGCCTTTTAATTTTGCCAAATAAGTCATTAAAAAATAATCACCCCATCTACTGTTGCCATACTTTCATAAGAGAAAGGGCATTTTCAGTGTTAAAAAAAAAAAGGCAGAAAGGTCACAGTCTCAGAATAAAAGATGGTCTTTCCAAAATGAACATTTAGCTTATGAAAAGCTCACCACATTTTTTGTATTTCTCTCATTTCTCCAAGGACTGATAAGAATTCCATCGTATGAGATAAAGGATTGATGACAAGCATTTGGGAGTCACTAATATTAAGTGCTGGCTGGTCAGATAGGATTCTTGGGAAGGTGCTGATTGTGTGTGTGTGTGTGTGTGTGTGTGAGAGAGAGAGAGAGAGAGAGCGTGTATGCACGTATGCCTTTGTCTGGAGGGGATTTTGCAGTCTCTGGAGGCTGTGTTTAGGCTACGCTGCTCTGATTACAGAAAACGATGCTCTGGTAGGTTCTATGGATCCTGGGGAGTCAGGGATGGGTGCCTTTCTTCAACTGGAGATATGGGACACCTGCATCCCCCTCCCATGTTCTCTGCTAAGATGCAGAGGGTGCATGGAAATTCGGGTCCTCAGTGTGGGAGCCCAGGACAGCTGGGATCATCCAGGTGTGGGCCACCCTCAGCAGCCAGTGCGCCACGACATGGTGCCAAGTGAGATGCCCTTACTCTTCTGGGCAAATTCTGGGTCCTCACAGGTTTCTCTCATGCTGCAGGGAGAAGCATCCGTTTCAGCTGAATCCTCCCTGTGGCGAGTCACCCTGTGACCCCCGTGACTGATGGCTTGATGAGATTGGAATCCATGCGATGCCCCACTCACCCCACCTCCCGGCCAAGAAGCCCACACTCAGCACTTCTGAGAAAGGCCTCACCCCGCTGCCTGTCCACTAATTGAATAACGCTCAGCTCAGAATTCTTCCATTTGGTTAGGAATTAGATTTCGCCCATCCAGCTCTGGGCACCACGTTAGCAGAACTGTACAGAGGAGAGTCCCCAGAGGAGGGAGGCTGCTGTCAGCCTGTGACTGCTCAAGGTGTGCTCACTGACCCCAGCCCACAGTGACCACATGCCCTTTGAATATAGGAAGTGCCTGTTCTGGAACTTTCCTAGAGTAGACTCACGTGGCTGAGGGGCACTGTTGGGGCTGAAGTGCTGGAGAGGCCCATGTCTCACCATTCTCAGGTGGGGTGATGGGCAGACAGGATGGCAGCAGTGGGGACTGAGCAAGGGGCCTGCGCCCACACCCCTCTACAAAACAGCCACCGTGCGGGGAATGGTTGTTTGGCATAGAGCCTCAGAACCAAAGCTGGAGGTGGGCATGTTTCCTAAATACAAACATATGTCCCTTCATCCAAGAAGTGGTCTTTCCATGAATTTGTCCACCCATCTGTCCATCCATCCATCATCCATCCATCTACTTATCATCCATCCATAATCCATCCCTCCAAACATCTTTCCATCTCTCCATCTTTCCATTATTCATCCATCATCCTTCCATCATTTATCTATCCCTCCATCCATCTGTCTATCCATCCATCATCCTTCCATCTATCCATCCATCCCTCCATCCATCATCTAGTACATCCCAGGCACTGACTGGGAATCCATCAGAATGGTTGTGAGCTCAGAGTTGGAAATAGACTGCTTTGGTTTGAATTCCAGGTCCACCACTTACTAGCTGTGAATTTACCCAAGTCATTCAACATTTCAGCACCTCAGTCTCCTAAACTGTGACACAGAGAAGGTGACTGTATGACACTCTTGCGTGGATTCAAAAGTGAGGTAATTTAATGCAGGTAGAGTTGAATACAATGCACAAGAGAATAAGCCCCCAAAGAAGGTTAAAAACAAACATGGCCTGCATTAGATGTTGGGACACAGGGAAAACAAGATGCCACCCAGGCCCTAAATAAAACTTATTAACACCCGAATAAAACAGTTAACACCTAGCAAAGCACTGGACAGAGGTTTCTGAACTTGAGTGTGCGGAGGATTCTAAAGGCTGATCCCATAGAGCCATGGCAGGGCCAGGATTCTGCATCTCTAATAAAGCCCTTGGTGCTTCTGATGCGGTGGTCCAACAGACCCCAGGGAAGCCTCAGGGCTCCTTACCAGAGTGGGCTTTTGGTTTTGAGGTGACTTTGGAAAAAAAGAAGAGGAGGAGGTGGGCGGTCGAGGTGAGGGGCTGCAGCCTGAGAGGCAGCCAGCTGCAATCAGGGAACCACGGGGTGGGTCTGCAAGCCAGAGCCTGGTGTTCCTGGTGACAGAGCTGGCGGGCCAGCCAGGGGCAGCAGGAGCCCCCAGAGGGCAAGGGGGCTCTATGCAGGAGTACCTTTTGATGAGGGGTCACTGTAGACTGCTGGGTGGGGGATGGCATGAGCGGTGTGTGTTGGACCCACCCCTGAGGACACTGTGGGCCATAGAGCAGAGGAGGACGAAGGATGCTGATGTCCCCGAGATGAGCAGGAGATGATGCCAGCAGCTAAGGGCTGGGCAGGGAAGCTGGGGAGGGCATGGCCCTGCGGACAGAGGTGGGGATAGCCTGGGGGAATGTTTCACGGACAACTGACAGGTTTGAGCGGTGCAGGGTAGAGGTGAGAGTGGGGTCAGGAGGGAGAGAAGGGTGGATGGTGAGCTCAGCATCACCCCAAAAAAGTAGAGGGTTGGGGCTCCCCGAGAGATGTGTCCAGCAGGGGTGGATACTAGGTCTGCAGCTCAGCTGGCTCAAGGCTGGAGACGGAGATTTGAGCATCAGTGACCCAAATCCTGGGGGTGGTCCAGATCTCAGGTCCATGTACAGCGAAGCAGGGACAAGGAAGGTCCCCAGCTGAGGAACATTCATTCAAGGGAGACCCACAAAGCCAGGAAGAGTTCCTGCATTTCTTGGTGGGGCTTCCAGGCTGCCCTGTGCATGAGGGCTCCAGTGTGTGGGACTTCCTCTGCCGAGAACCCCAAGGGCATGTGGCTGGGCCAGAGAGCCACCCGTGGAGTTTCCCTTTCTGAGACTTGATTGAAGAACCTGTTTGCCCCTTCTGCCTCCCACGGCCCCTGCCCGCTTGCCCAGGCCATGAGAAGACAGGTGCACCTTCCCCAAAGTCCTCGCCAGCACGGAGTGCCTCGCAGCACCCGGACATTTCTGGTACTTCACCTTGTAAATGAGCTGTGGACGACCTGAGAAGACTCCTAATTAGAGCATCTGTTTATGATCTCAGCTTCAACTGCATATGAACATTTTCTCCCCTCTCCTTATCTGGAGCAGGCTGTCTGGGGTGGTGGGTGAGCAGGGAGGAAGGTGGGAGATTTCCTTGGGGACCCCCTTCCTCTGGCAGGGGGAGGGGCGGGTCTGCTCTTGGCCCCTCCCCACCCAGAGCTGGCAGGCATCACAGGGAGCTTTCCTCAGAACACTTAACCGGAGTATTGCCAGATTCGACCTCAGAAGGGAGATTATATTCACCAGGCTCCCTCTGCCCATGAATTTCTGCTATGACATTTGGCTTCTAGAGAGATGGCAGCAGAGAATGATGGACACATTTCATTTCAGGAAGAGTCAACTCAATGGAGCTGTAAGGCACATGGTCCTCACTAAGTCAGGCAGCGTGGGTCCTTCTCCAGAACCCACTCTGGATGGGCAAAGGGCCCATCTCCTCCAGAGAAAGTGAAAGGGACCAGGCTCCCCACTTGCCAGGCTACCCAGCCTCATGCTCCATTCACTAGCTGACTTCTTCAGGGCAGGCTGGGGGTGCCAGACCCACAGGATGCTGCCCTGAAGGACCTCATCTGCTTGGTCCCTCCACTCTCACAATCCCATTGCCCAGCACTGGACTCCTGATGAAGTTGGTGAGGATGAGGGTTGCACCCAGAATGAAGAGACCCATGGAGAGGAGAAAAGCATAAGGAATGGGGTGGCTCAGTCTCTGGCAGGTCCAGTCTAACCTCTGGAGGAGTTTTTAGAGGTCTAGGGGCCAACTGCCAGCTTTAATTTACCAGGTACTTTTTCAAATTGTATTAGAAGCAGAGTCTACAACCAGCCATGGGAATTGCTGGAGTCCCAGTCCCCAAGTGAGCGAAGTCACTCAGTCGTGTCTGACTCTTTGCGACCCCATGGACTGCAGCCTACCAGGCTTCTCCATCCATGGGATTTTCCAGGCAAGAGTAACAGAGTGGGTTGCCATTTCCTTCTCCAGGGGATCTCCCCGACCCAGGGATCGAACTCTGGTCTCCCGCATGCCAGGCAGATGCTTTACCCTCTGAGCCCTCACTCTCTTAAATATACCCCAACTTTCTGTGGCTACCAGAATGTGTTCTCATTCCCCCAGAGATATTCTCTGTGTCCTCTTCCCTCTTCTCCAGCCAGAAAATCAGGTGTATCTGACTGCCCTGTTGATTGCTTAAGCTTTGTTTTTGTTGGTTTGTTTTCTTGGCCACCTAGTACAAGGGACCTTAGTTCCCTGATCAGGGATCAAACCTGTATCCACTGCATTTGAATTGAAGTTCAACTGGATGGCCAGGGAAGTCCCTACTGTTCAAGCTTTGTAACTGAGAGGTTCAACCTTCAACCTCTGGTCCCTGGGTCAGATCAGAGTCACAGGTGCTCAGAGGTGGGTGTGGGAGGGGTCTTCCAGGCCACCATAGGGGCCCACCACCTACCATGATAGCACTTCTTTTTACAAGATCTTGTCTCAAACCTATGCTTGGACCCCTCTAACTGTTTTGGGGTGGGTCTCATCATCAGAAAGACGGTTCTAGGACTAAAGGAAACCATCTTTCTCTGAAGGCAAGGAGTGGGGGCAGAGAAGGGGTATGGAAGCATGCGTTAGTTGCCCTGAGCACCTCTGACCTTGAAGGTTTAAGGACAGACCCCATACATCACCTCTCCACCACCATCGGCTGGCTAACTGGAGTCATCCACCCAGGGATTCAGCCGAGCCTCTCATAAGGCAGCATGTCCTTTTGACTTATTCTTCCCTTTGGAATAATGATCATAAGAGATAATAAACCCTAAGAATGTGTTAGTCAGTCATGTCTAACTCTTTGCAACCCTTTGGACTGTAGCCCGCCAGGCTCCTTTGTCCATGGAATTCTCCAGGGAAGAATACTGGAGTGGATTGCCATTTCCTTCTTCAGGGGATCTTCCTGAACCATGGATGAAATCTTGGTCTCCAGCATTGCAGGTGGATTCTTTACCATCTGAGCCACCAGGGACCCAACAGACACTGAAGTGGTCCGTGACCTAAGTTAGCATATAACGACTGCAAAAAAGCAGCTCAATTTCAGCAGCACCTGCAGGTGCCAGCCTCTGTCCTGGGTATGACCATCCTCATCATGACTCAGAAGAACAGCATGATTACGCCTGTTTCACAAGTAGGGGAACAGCTTCAGGGAAATCAAAACACTTGGTCAAGTCCCAGATAGAAGTGGACCCCAAACTGCCCCTTCTACAAAGAAGTCCCTTTGTACCCAACAATTCCATCTCTAGGAATCTATCCTGAATGTATAACCAGACTAACATACAAGGCCTGTTCAGAAGAGCCCTGGAAATAGCTATGAATAATTATAAATAACACCAGTGGCTCAGTGGTAAAGAACCCGCCTGCAATGCAGGAGACATGGGTTTGATCCTTGGGTTGAGAAGATCTCCTGAAGAAGGGAATGGTAACCACTCCAGTATTCTTGCCTGGAGAATCCCATGGACAGAGGACCCTGGCAGGCTATAGTCTATAGGATCGCAGAGTCAGACATGATTTAGTGACTAAACGACAACAACAACAGCAAGTATAAATCATCAAATGACCAACTCCCAGAGACTGGTTAAATAAATTATGGTCTATTTGCAGAATGGAATATAATGTGGCCACTAAAAAAGATTATGCAGATCTATATCCATTAGCCTGAAGAGATGTTCATGAAATGTTATGTAAAGAAAAATAAAAAGCAGAGTTACAAGATAGCACTAAATAATACAAGTATATTTTAAAATAAAAGTTCACATATTCACGTGCCTAAAAATAACCTATGAACTTTAAGTTCATACACTAAGAATATTCAAGGTGTTATTTCATGTGATTTATGTTACCATTTTACTTTTGTTTTGTTGGGTTTTTAAACACAGGCATGGATGAGTTCATAAAAAGGAATAATAGAGCTGTACTCATTTTACAAAGATACCACTTAATGTCCTTTCACCATAGAGGAGGGTTCCCTTTATTTATCTAAAAATATGCAAGCTCTCCTCTGGGGCCTCTTCTTCTGGATTGTGGGGATGGGGGAGCAGGTCTATAACAGTCCCGTGGGACAGCCTTGGTCCCTCTCCCTTTCCATGTGACATTCTCAGAAAAGAGTTTTGATTTCTTCCCATCTTGGGGTAAAGGAATGAGGAACATGTAACTCTGAAACATCTGAAAAGAAGGGAGCCTTGGGGAGCCATTTGGTTAACTCTTTCCCCCATCCACCTGCTCTTACCTTCAGCTCAGCCATTTTGGGTGGTCCAGATGCTGGGAAAGACTGAGGGCAGGAGAAGGGGGCGACAGAGGATGTGATGGTTGGATGGCATCACTGACTCAATGGACACAAGCTTGAGCAAGCTCCAGGACATAGTGAAGGACAGGGAAGCCTGGCATGCTGTAGTCCAGGAGGTTGTGAAGAGTTGGGCATGACTGAGCCATTGAACAACAACAAGCTCCGAAGAGTCTGCATTACAGGCTGGAGGACGCTTCTCTCAGGCCACAGGAGCGGGTGCGGGCTCTGGACTCTGGCCAGCGAGCTGCCTGGCTGTCACTGGCTGCCCGTGGCCCCTTCCTCCTCCTAACCCCCATTCTGCAGCATGACTTCAACAGGAGGCTTCAGGACAGCAGAACAATTTAATTCCTATTACAGTATAAAAATTAATAACATTAAAATGTCATGATCATCCCACACTAATTAAGCATCTAATGAATAATTAGCTGTGGACACATCTGACATTTTTGGCCATTAATCTGAGCAAGTGTTTTAAGTTCCAAACAATAAATCATCAAATGACCAACTCCCAGAGACTGGTTAAATAAATTATGGTCTATTTGCAGAATGGAATATAATGTGGCCACTAAAAAAGATTATGCAGATCTATATCCATTAGCCTGAAGAGATGTTCATGAAATGTTATGTAAAGAAAAATAAAAAGCAGAGTTACAAGATAGCACTAAATAATACAAGTATATTTTAAAATAAAAGTTCACATATTCACGTGCCTAAAAATAACCTATGAACTTTAAGTTCATACACTAAGAATATTCAAGGTGTTATTTCATGTGATTTATGTTACCATTTTACTTTTGTTTTGTTGGGTTTTTAAACACAGGCATGGATGAGTTCATAAAAGGAATAATAGAGCTGTACTCATTTTACAAAGATACCACTTAATGTCCTTTCACCATAGAGGAGGGTTCCCTTTATTTATCTAAAAATATGCAAGCTCTCCTCTGGGGCCTCTTCTTCTGGATTGTGGGGATGGGGGAGCAGGTCTATAACAGTCCCGTGGGACAGCCTTGGTCCCTCTCCCTTTCCATGTGACATTCTCAGAAAAGAGTTTTGATTTCTTCCCATCTTGGGGTAAAGGAATGAGGAACATGTAACTCTGAAACATCTGAAAAGAAGGGAGCCTTGGGGAGCCATTTGGTTAACTCTTTCCCCCATCCACCTGCTCTTACCTTCAGCTCAGCCATTTTGGGTGGTCCAGATGCTGGGAAAGACTGAGGGCAGGAGAAGGGGGCGACAGAGGATGTGATGGTTGGATGGCATCACTGACTCAATGGACACAAGCTTGAGCAAGCTCCAGGACATAGTGAAGGACAGGGAAGCCTGGCATGCTGTAGTCCAGGAGGTTGTGAAGAGTTGGGCATGACTGAGCCATTGAACAACAACAAGCTCCGAAGAGTCTGCATTACAGGCTGGAGGACGCTTCTCTCAGGCCACAGGAGCGGGTGCGGGCTCTGGACTCTGGCCAGCGAGCTGCCTGGCTGTCACTGGCTGCCCGTGGCCCCTTCCTCCTCCTAACCCCCATTCTGCAGCATGACTTCAACAGGAGGCTTCAGGACAGCAGAACAATTTAATTCCTATTACAGTATAAAAATTAATAACATTAAAATGTCATGATCATCCCACACTAATTAAGCATCTAATGAATAATTAGCTGTGGACACATCTGACATTTTTGGTCATTAATCTGAGCAAGTGTTTTAAGTTCCAAACAAAAACCCCCCTCTGTGGTGGAGCTTGCAACTTTGTGTGCAGTGGCAGAGACATACAAAAGCATCCTGCATTTCCTGCTCAGCAGGGAGGCAGGAGAGGGGCCAGAGGGGAGGCTGGTGCAGACTGCTGCTGCTGCTGCTGCTGCTGCTAAGTCGCATCAGTCGTGTCCGACTCTGTGCGACCCCATAGACGGCAGCCCACCAGGCTCCTCTGTCCCTGGGATTCTCCAGGCAAGAACACTGGAGTGGGTTGCCATTTCCTTCTCCAATGCATGAAAGTGAAAAGTGAAAGTGAAGTCGCTCAGTCGTGTCCGACTCTTAGCGACCCCATGGACTGTAGCCTACCAGGCTCCTCCATCCATGGGATTTCCCAGGCAAGAGTACTGGAGTGGGTGCCATTGCCTTCTCCGCTGGTGCAGACTGGCCATTTCTAATTGGGTAACTGCTGGCGAGGGGCCGATGTGAAGACTCGGGGTCATCAACACCCTGAGCACTGCTGCTGCTGCTGCTGCTGCTGCTAAGTCGCATCAGTCGTGTCCGACTCTGTGCGACCCCATAGACGGCAGCCCACCAGGCTCCTCTGTCCCTGGGATTCTCCAGGCAAGAACACTGGAGTGGGTTGCCATTTCCTTCTCCAATGCATGAAAGTGAAAAGTGAAAGTGAAGTCGCTCAGTCGTGTCCGACTCTTAGCGACCCCATGGACTGTAGCCTACCAGGCTCCTCCATCCATGGGATTTCCCAGGCAAGAGTACTGGAGTGGGTGCCATTGCCTTCTCCGCTGGTGCAGACTGGCCATTTCTAATTGGGTAACTGCTGGCGAGGGGCCGATGTGAAGACTCGGGGTCATCAACACCCTGAGCCCCTGGGTCCATAATCCCTGTACATGGCTGATGACTCAGAGGCAGGGATCAAGCAGACTGTCTTACTGGGACCTCTTGTCCTTCCAGCTTGTGAAGCCTCAGGGAGGAGCAAGGGCCTGGGGTCATTTAGTAGACTTGCCAATCTGACCCTTCACTTAAAAGTGAAGTCAGGTGTCTGAGGCTCACACGTGGCATCAGCAAAGCAGAGACCTAAGGAACAATGGCTTGGGATATTGCTGGGGACAGGACTCTTCTCTTGTCCTCTGGTGCCTCTCATTTTAAGATAAGCTGGGGCACTCAGGCAATGTCACAGTTGCAGAGGGACAGCCTAGGATCCCAGCAAGAGCCCAACAAGGTTTAAACCCGGGATGACAACCCCTGGCTGTCAGATAACCTCTCACTCAGCCCCTAAGATAGCTGTGTGTTGTTTAGTCTCTGTTGTGTCCCACTCTTTGCAACTCGATGGACTGTAACCCTCCAGGCTCCTCTGTGCTTAGTACTCACACACAAAACTCCAAGAGGAGACAGGGGCCCAGAAAGGTTAGGTGACTCCCCCAAAGTCACACAGCTGGAAAGCAGCAGGGTCTAGATGAGAATCAGGGTTTCTGGCTCCAAAGTCTGCGTTTTAGATGCTGATCCTTAAACGACTTTCTTTCTAATATCTGAAGGAACCTTCCCAAGGTCACAAGAGCAAGGAACTGCTGGACCCAGATGAAGGCTGCTCACAAGTAAGCGATGCTCATAAGCGCATGTGATCTCGGGTGGAGGGAGCCTTCAAGGACCCCTCTGGGCTCTCAAGGCCAAGCAGAAATCAACAGACAGCTTGTCCTGGTTTTCCTCCAAGACTGCCTTGAATCTCAGGCATACATCTCAGCTGCTGTGCCTGCAGCTAACAAAGAGGGAGCCCCAGGGTCCCGCATGAAACAGCCTCAGCCTCTAAGACCCACAGCTGCTGGATATGTGCCCAAGGTGCCCCCGAGGGAAGGTGTCTTCCCTCCCGCTACTGTCCCCATAGAACCTGAGAATGGGACTGTCTTAATGTGCTCAAGATGCTTTGACTAAATACCACATTCTGGGGGGTAAACCACAGATATTTATTTCTTATAGTTCTCGAGACTGGAAGTCTGAGGTCAAGGGCAGGCGTACTTGGTTCCTGGTGAGGGCACTCTCCCTGGTTTTACGAGGGCAAGAGAGATCTTGTGTCTCCTCTTCTTATAAGGACACTAAGCCCATGTGGGCCTCCACCCTCATGATCTCATTAACACCAATTACCCACAGAGCCCCCACCTCTAAACACAATCATATGGGGAGTTAGGGCTTCAAGACGTGAGTTTGAGGGGACACTCATTCAGTCCATGGACAATCATTCAGCCCATGGCATGACCTTACTTGGGAATAGGGTCATTGCAGATGTAACAGGTTAAAATGAGATCATACTGGAGTAGGGTGGCCACTGATCCAACATAATCTGAGGCCCTGTACTGCTGCTGCTGCTAAGCTGCTTCAGTCGTGTCCGGCTCTGTGCAACCTCATAGACCACAGCCCACCAGGCTCCTTTGTCCCTGGGATTCTCCAGGCAAGAATAACTGGAGTGAGTTGCTATTTCCTTCTCCATGAGTCCCTATAAAAAGGGGAAATGTAAGGCTTCCCTGGTGGTCCAGTGGTTAAGAATCTCCCTTGCAGTCAGGAGACATGGGTTCGGTCCCTGGTCCTGGAAGATCCCACATGCTGCAGAGCAACTCAGCCTGTGCACCACGACTACTGAGCCAGTGGTCCAGAGCCCAAGAGTCACAACTACTGACGCCCTTGAGCCCATGCTCTGCAACAGAAGAAGCCACTGCAGTGAGAAGCCTGAGCACCACTAGAGAGTAGCTAGAGAAAGCTTGTTGCAACTAGGGAAAGCTCATGTGCAACAACAAAGACCCAGCACAGCCAAAAATAAAGTAAATTAAAAAAATTTTTAAACAGGAAATGTGGACCCAGGTGCACAGAGGGAGATGCTACGTGACCATGAAGGCAGAGGTGGAGGCGACCATCACAAGCCCAGAGATCACCAGCAAGGCATCAGAAGGTGGAAGAGATGCCTGGGCCAGATTCTTCCTCAAAGCCTTCAGACAGAACCAACTCTGCCATCACCTTGATCTTGGTCTTCCAGCCTCCAGAGGTGGGAGACAATAACTTCCGGTTATGGAACCACTTGGTCTATAATGCTTGGTGCAGCAGCCTTAGGAAGCTAACACAGACATCTACAGGCATCTCTACTGTATCTAGGGCAGCCCTCCTGACCCCTTACAGCCCCCATCGTTGTTAGTAAGACCCCTGCAGGCAGTCTGGAAGCTTCTCTTTCTCTACATCCTGCCTCTGATTGGTCAGCAGACCCCACGGCTCCACCAAGCATCCGTCTGGAATCGGACTGCTTCTCACCACACACAGCTCCCCCATGGGCACCACTGTGGTCCTCGGAAGCACCTCCCACTTGGTCTCCAGCACTGCCCCCTGAAATCTCCCCTTGATAACCAGTGGGATGGTGTTGGAATGTAAGTCACTCATGACCTGCAGAACTCCCATCCCACTCTCATCCTCCCTCTAGGGCCTCCTTTTCCCCTGCACTGCAGCACCCCCCCGCCCCTTCCATGAAAACGCCATGAACACTCAATGCCTTGGCACAGTCTGTTCTCTTTACCAGATGCTCTTCCAGCTTCCCCTGACCCCTGTCTCCCTGCTCCCAGGAGAAACCTGCCTAGGTGGAGAAACATCCCCAGAGGGGCCTGTCAAGCACCTTCAGGAGATGACACTGCTGACCAGCAGCCATCACTCCCCTGCTCCAATTTGTCTGCTACCATTGCTGGCTCCACCCTGTGATTCACTTTGGCCACTGCAAGCAGTGTGGCAGACATGACTTCCCAATAAGCCAGGTCGCGGAGCAAGGCTGATGAAACAGCCCAAACCTTCCACTCAGCAGGGGCAGAGCCCCAGAACATTGGAGGGAGAAATACCTATTCTTAGCCTCTGAGATTCCCAGGCTGCCTGTTACACAGCAAACCTGACTAGTAAGTTGCCTCCCTCCCCTCTCCTTGAAATCACAACTCATCCTCTCTTGGGGAAACTCCAGGTCTCCCCTGCCTTCTGCTTTACTGGTTCTCCCCCCAGCACTGAGTCCCTCCTCCACGTGGTATGACTGACTGATGGTGCTTGTTGCTCGGTGTCATCATCCTTGCTGGGGGGTACGCTAGGGTGGGTGGGGCCCTTGGTCTGCTCTGTTCTTCTGCTTATTCTTGATGCCCAGAGGTGTGACTGGCAGGAGCAGATATTCAGTGCTCCTAATGAATGAGAGAGTGAGTGAATGAATGAATGAAAAGCACCCTCATGGATCGGTAATGGGCATTCTCCACTCCACTATGGAGAAAAGGTCTTAGCTCCGAGCAGGCAGGAGACCCTGAAGAACAGCCAGACTCTGAGCTGGGCAAACCAGGGATGTGGTTTCAATTGTCCAGACAAACCTGAAACTCTCAAGTCTGGAACAGAAATCCTGGAAGCCTCAGAAGGCATGGAGAAAACAGAGAAGGCTCCCTGCTGCCCACCAGTCCCCCAAGTCTGTGCTCTGTCTCCATGGCTCCTAGGAGGGGTTAGAAGGGGCTCCTAGGCCTAGAAGGGACTTCCTTTGCAAAGTGAGGTTAGGGGCCAGGAAAACCTCTGGGCCACAGTCTCTGCACAAGGTCCCAGGCACGTAGAAGCCCCAGCAATGGCTGGGTTCTGGGGAGAGAGGGTCCCAGAAGCATTACCAGCCTGTTTGGGTTCGTCTCCAGGGCTATGTCGTTCCCCCACACTGGGGCATCTCCTAGGGAACTGCTGAATGAAACAGCTCCAGACCAATCCAGTAAATTCTGGGGTGGGGGCTTGAAACGGGACTCAGGAAACTGTAATTTCTTTTCCAGGCTCCCCAGGCCTGAGAACTGCTGGGCTTCATTCTTCCACTTTCCAAAACAGGCATCTCAGTAACCAGCACTTTAATGAAACAGGGAGCCTTATTTCAGGTCCTATGATATTAATACCAAGTGTGGAACCTCTTTCTAGTGTGAAAGTTGGTTGGAAAGGGGCCTGTCTGGTCCCTGAGTCAGTGTGCTTGTCCAAAGGGAACCATATTGCCAGGAGGAGGCATATTTTGGGGCAGAAGGACTTAAGAATGATACTCAGAAACTTGAGCAGGAGACTCACTGGTGGAGAGAAAGAAAGTGAAAACGACCTCATGGACTGTAGACCTCCAGGCTCCTCTGTCCATGGAATTCTCCAGGCAAGAATACTGGAGTGTGTTGCCATTCCCTTCTCAGGGGATCTTCCCAATCCAGGGATCAAACCCGGGTTTCCTGCATTGCAGGTGGATTCTTTACCATCTGAGCCACCAAGGAAGCTCCTCACTGGTGGGCAGGAGCCCTCTACCCCATTGGTGGCCCTCCCATCAAGAGGCATTCTGGCCCTGCTAAGGGGTGACAGCTTTTAATGGGCAACCGTTTGGAGAAGGAAGCTTGCTGGCAGCAGCAGAGGTAAGGAGAGCCCATATTCTCATCAGATTTGCACCCCCATACTCCAGCCTCTGTTCTGTGGCTCGCTGATGGCTGTGCCTGCCCAGAGACCAGGAGGAGACCCAGGCAGCTGCTTGTGGTCCAGTCTGGGCCTCGGGCCTCGGTGCATTTTTACAGCCAAGTTATAAACCTCTGAGAAATGGGGTTTATAATGGAAACTCTGACACCACCAGAAATATATCAGCTCTACTGGGTGCTCTCAGCATATAGCCCTAATTTATAAACCACTCAGGGATCCCAGGTCATTTTGAAACTTACAGACAGTAATCCAGAGGCAGAGTAAACCAGGAGGAGAAAAAAACGGCGCAAGCGTCCGTGGATTATGAAGTGTGCGGAGGCTGACAGCTCAGAAATCAGCTCTGTGTCACAGGCTCTGGCCTCTACCCTGAATCCTGGTACTCCCCACCCCCGCCTCCATCTCCAAGGGACCTGGAGGAGGCCTGCAGCTCCATCATTTGCCCAGATGCTGCTCAGGGCATCTTCTAGCTGTGTCTTTAGTGTGAGGATTGGAGAGAGAGAATGGGGGAAGAAAGGGCCTACCACGTGGTTTGACAGAAGAGATGGGTCTTTGAGATTTCTCCAGCGTGTGTTCTCCTTTACACTGAAACAGTGGTGCAGTGAGCAAGCTGTTTACTCACCAGAGACACAAGCTTATCCTTAAAGGGGGCGGAAGACCCTGTGCCCACTCAGCTTGTCGCCCCCAGGTCTTGGTTCTGACACCCTGGGGACCAGCCTCATTTCCAGGGGCCACTCTCCCGCCCATCTATTGGGGAGGGACCTGCAGCAGTGAACCAGAGGCAGGAAGCCCAGCCCATCCTCACTGAGGGTTGCACACTGGGCCTGGGGAATCCGAGCAGGCAGGAGACCCTGAAGAACAGCCAGACTCTGAGCTGGGCAAACCAGGGATGTGGTTTCAATTGTCCAGACAAACCTGAAACTCTCAAGTCTGGAACAGAAATCCTGGAAGCCTCAGAAGGCATGGAGAAAACAGAGAAGGCTCCCTGCTGCCCACCAGTCCCCCAAGTCTGTGCTCTGTCTCCATGGCTCCTAGGAGGGGTTAGAAGGGGCTCCTAGGCCTAGAAGGGACTTCCTTTGCAAAGTGAGGTTAGGGGCCAGGAAAACCTCTGGGCCACAGTCTCTGCACAAGGTCCCAGGCACCTAGAAGCCCCAGCAATGGCTGGGTTCTGGGGAGAGAGGGTCCCAGAAGCATTACCAGCCTGTTTGGGTTCGTCTCCAGGGCTATGTCGTTCCCCCACACTGGGGCATCTCCTAGGGAACTGCTGAATGAAACAGCTCCAGACCAATCCAGTAAATTCTGGGGTGGGGGCTTGAAACGGGACTCAGGAAACTGTAATTTCTTTTCCAGGCTCCCCAGGCCTGAGAACTGCTGGGCTTCATTCTTCCACTTTCCAAAACAGGCATCTCAGTAACCAGCACTTTAATGAAACAGGGAGCCTTATTTCAGGTCCTATGATATTAATACCAAGTGTGGAACCTCTTTCTAGTGTGAAAGTTGGTTGGAAAGGGGCCTGTCTGGTCCCTGAGTCAGTGTGCTTGTCCAAAGGGAACCATATTGCCAGGAGGAGGCATATTTTGGGGCAGAAGGACTTAAGAATGATACTCAGAAACTTGAGCAGGAGACTCACTGGTGGAGAGAAAGAAAGTGAAAACGACCTCATGGACTGTAGACCTCCAGGCTCCTCTGTCCATGGAATTCTCCAGGCAAGAATACTGGAGTGTGTTGCCATTCCCTTCTCAGGGGATCTTCCCAATCCAGGGATCAAACCCGGGTTTCCTGCATTGCAGGTGGATTCTTTACCATCTGAGCCACCAAGGAAGCTCCTCACTGGTGGGCAGGAGCCCTCTACCCCATTGGTGGCCCTCCCATCAAGAGGCATTCTGGCCCTGCTAAGGGGTGACAGCTTTTAATGGGCAACCGTTTGGAGAAGGAAGCTTGCTGGCAGCAGCAGAGGTAAGGAGAGCCCATATTCTCATCAGATTTGCACCCCCATACTCCAGCCTCTGTTCTGTGGCTCGCTGATGGCTGTGCCTGCCCAGAGACCAGGAGGAGACCCAGGCAGCTGCTTGTGGTCCATCTGGGCCTCGGGCCTCGGTGCATTTTTACAGCCAAGTTATAAACCTCTGAGAAATGGGGTTTATAATGGAAACTCTGACACCACCAGAAATATATCAGCTCTACTGGGTGCTCTCAGCATATAGCCCTAATTTATAAACCACTCAGGGATCCCAGGTCATTTTGAAACTTACAGACAGTAATCCAGAGGCAGAGTAAACCAGGAGGAGAAAAAAACGGCGCAAGCGTCCGTGGATTATGAAGTGTGCGGAGGCTGACAGCTCAGAAATCAGCTCTGTGTCACAGGCTCTGGCCTCTACCCTGAATCCTGGTACTCCCCACCCCCGCCTCCATCTCCAAGGGACCTGGAGGAGGCCTGCAGCTCCATCATTTGCCCAGATGCTGCTCAGGGCATCTTCTAGCTGTGTCTTTAGTGTGAGGATTGGAGAGAGAGAATGGGGGAAGAAAGGGCCTACCACGTGGTTTGACAGAAGAGATGGGTCTTTGAGATTTCTCCAGCGTGTGTTCTCCTTTACACTGAAACAGTGGTGCAGTGAGCAAGCTGTTTACTCACCAGAGACACAAGCTTATCCTTAAAGGGGGCGGAAGACCCTGTGCCCACTCAGCTTGTCGCCCCCAGGTCTTGGTTCTGACACCCTGGGGACCAGCCTCATTTCCAGGGGCCACTCTCCCGCCCATCTATTGGGGAGGGACCTGCAGCAGTGAACCAGAGGCAGGAAGCCCAGCCCATCCTCACTGAGGGTTGCACACTGGGCCTGGGGAGCCTGCAACCCACATCCCCCACCCCCTAGCACTTAGCTCCCTGTCTCAGGCAAAAGCCATCTTTCCATGTGTTTTCCAGCATTCTGAGGACCCTCACCTTCTTACTCAGCAACTACCTGTGTGGAAGAAATCAGGATGGAGACAAGGGCCCTGGAGGTAATCAGAGTAGTATTATAATTTCCTCCTCTTTCCCAAGGACAGGGATGGGCATCCTGGGACATTCCCACTTACTCCCTCTTCCTGGGTCTCCCCCTCTCCCTCCCTCCAGCCTTCTTTCCTTCTTAATTCAGTAATTCCATTCAAGGAATATTTTCTTGGCATGGTGGTGAGCTGGGCTCAGTGCCAGGTGCTGGGGACGCGGGATGACTCGGGGAACCTACGTGCCGTATGAGTTGCTTTGTAAGAAAACCAAGGCACTAAAGCAGCCTTTCCCGCCCATTTCCACTCACCCACTTTCTTGCTATTCCTCCTTAATTCCATGTGGAATTTCAAAGCAACTATTATGACTAACAACAAACAAAAGTCACTTTGTGGAGGCGTTTTCAAACCATACCAACCCTGTATCCAACTTTCAGGGGATTCCTAGCTGCCTCTTCTGATGGAGAAGTAGACCCCTCCCCGAGCCGCTGGCATTCACTAGGGGTCACCCTGGCCAGGATGGGTGTCTCCGAGCGGGGCAGCAATAGACCTGGCACAGAGCATGGGCTCAGTTGCCCTGCTCTTAGGCAGGGAGCCTCACTCCTCCAGTTCCCCTACCTGTAATCCATCTGGAAAGGGTTTCCCAAGGGGCACTAGTGGTAAAGAACCTGCCTGCCAATGCAGGAGATGCAAGAGATGTGGGTTTGATCCCTGCGTTGGGAAGATCCCCTGGAGGAGGGCATGGAACCCCATTCCAGTATTCTTGCTTGGACAATCCCATAGACAGAGGAGCCTCAAGGACTATGGTCCATAGAGTCACAAAGAGTCAGACACGACTGAAGCTACTTAGCATACATGCAAGGGTGCTAGCAGGTTTTGTAGGATAACAAGCAAAGTGCTGAGCTCTCTGTCTGAAACATAGAACATGGGGTGTGCACAGTAAACCTTGCTGCTGTAGCCATTCATCAAATGAATAAGCAAGAGTGGGAATCGTGTGAGCAAAGGCCCTGAGGCAGGTCCAGCATTCAGTCAATACCCATGAACGATGGCCATGAGCTGGCAGAGGTACCACTGTGTGACCAGCAGGAGACGATAACAGTCTTTCCAGGAAGATGGTGGGGCATCTCTTAGGAGGAGTGTGTACCTGCCGGCTCAGGGCTCGAGTGTTCTTTGCAGGGTGTGCATCAGAGTTCTGCCCTTGTCTGGATGTGGACACCCCAGGGAGCCCCCTGGGGACTTGTACTCTGCCTCCAAGGTGGGGAACCGCGTGCCAACTCTGTGCCTGAACTCGAAGCTCCCTCTGCCCCCTCCTCCCTCTCTCCTTCCTGGGAGTGTGTCTCTCACGGCTCCTAGGAAAATGCAATTTGAGTCAAGCCACTTTCAATTACTGCGATGCAGTGTTCTGAGCCCATGAGGTGATAAAGGGCCTGCTTTCTCTCCTGGGAATGTCTGGGGTTTTCCAGGCACCAAAGGAGAGAGGAAAAGGAAGTGAAGTTAACTGCTTCTTAGAGGAGCAAACAGTTCTGATAAGATCCCAGGGCTGGGCTGGTGCCCCCCTCATCCTGCTTTGCAAACCACAGGCACCCCCACCCTTATGTGGACACCAGCCCCCCAAAAGTGGAGAAACCAGAGGGGTGAGGATGAGCCCTGGAGCCAGAGCAGGGGGCAGGGGACCTGGAGAGCTAGGAACGGTGGGGCGAGTGTGTGAGTGTGCAAGGGTGTGGGAGAGGCATTGAGTGTGTGCATGTGTGTGCATGTGTGGGGTCATCAGGTGAGCAGTATGCACCTGAGTGTGTGCTCCCACTTGTGTGCATTTGCTCCCCACATGTCTCATGAGGTGCACACAGGTATGAGCCCGTGCACACCCATGATGGAGGCTGCAGACCACACTGAGCCCCTCCCCCAGGGATTCTGAGTCTCGCTGGGGGAAAGGCAGGTGAGACATGGATATCCACATCCCTGGGGAGTCACTGTTCGGAATGTCCCTGCCCCCTCAGAGGGTCACTGTTTGGAATGTCCCTGCCCTCTGGGAGAGTCTGGTCTGCTCTCCAAAGTGGCCAGGACAGACATTCCTGCTGGCCACAGAGCATCTCCGTCCTGTGCACTGAGAAGCAATGAGATGAAGGGCCGGTGCTCAAGGATGTCCTTGGCCTTGCTCCCTCTCTAGTTCAGAAATGTGGCCCGTCCCTTGGTGCATCTCAGCTCTTTTGCTCCTGTACGTAGCACAGGTGGGTGGGGCCCTGACACAGACATGGGAAAGGCTGGAAGCTTCCAGGTCAGTGTCTTGGAGTAAGCTGGCAGACAGACCAGGTGAACCTACTTTTTGCTTCGAGATTATTAATTTTTATTTTTTTTAACAAAAACATTTAATACAACATCTTTGTGATCTTGTGGTAAGGCAGGAATTTTTTTAAACTTTTTACTTTTTATTGGGATATAGAATCTGCCTGAATGCGGGAGATCTGAGTTCAATCCCTTGGGTTGGGAAGAATGTCCTGGAGAAGGGCAGGGCAACCCACTCCAGTATTTTTGTCTGGAGAATCCCATGGACAGAGAAGCCTGGGGAGCTACAGTCCATGGGGTCGCTAAGAGTCAGACATGACTGAGTGACTAAGCACAGCACACAGCCAATTAACAATGCTGTGACAGTTTTAGGTGGATAGCAGAGGGACTCAGCCATACATATACATGTATCCATTCTTTGCCAAACTCCTCTCTCATCCAGGCTGCCACATAACGTTGAGCAGAGCTCCCTGTGCGATACAGCAGGTCCTTGTTGGTTGTCCATTTCAAACATACCAGTGTGAACATCAGACCAAGTGACTTTCTGAAGGAAGCTGAAAGCGGGGCCTGTGCTGTCTGACGAGGCTGTGCATCCTAGGTCCCCTTCCTCCTTAACACGTGACTGTCTTGCTCACAGGATCCCCCAGAAGCCACGGGAAAGGCTGAGCCTCATGTGCTGGTGAATTTTAGAGGCTACACCCAGGTAGCAAGGGGCAGTGGGGTCAGTGTGCTCCCCATAGCTGGGAGCCAGGAGCCACAGCTGGTGGTTTCTCTGGGCCAGAACGGCTGTGGCTGTGGGATGCTGGGGAGCAGAGCTGTGAGGACCCCCGGGAGGCTGACTGCCTGGGCCCCCCCGTCAGCTGCGGCTGAGGCCCCGACAGCAGCGTGCTTTGCTCCCGAAGTCCTAGGATGTGGCTATTTCTCTGGTTTACTGGATCTCAGTCACGGCCAGATGTGGGTTGTAGGGAGCAGTCTTCTGATGCCCAGAAGGTCCCCTCTGGCCATGCTGGGAAATCCTTGAGCCCTCTGGGCTCTGGCAGTGCCCTCTCACATCGCTGTCACCTGGTTTTCTCCTTCCTGGCTGCCCACCCCTGCCCTGCTTACTTGCCTCCTCTCAGCCCTTCCCTCCATGTCCGCCCCCTCCATGGTTTCGTCCCCAGAGACACAAGTAGGTACAAGCAGAGGTGGCTCAGGGGAGGGCACGTAAAAGGGTCCAGATGGACCTCAGCTGCGGGGAACGTGGGCAGGAGGTGTTGCCAGGAGAGTGGTGAACATCTCTTGTGACGCTACCCTGTGGGTTAACCTGAGCAAGTATGGACAGGCTGGCCTCCCCACCATCTGAGGGCTCAAAACCTAAGAGACTGCAAGCCTTGCTGGACCCTGTTGAGAAGGCTCTGCAATAGAGAAAGCCACGATGGTTCCTTGGCACCCAGAATGAAGCCTGGGATGGCCTGAGACGCTGGGGCTGGTCCCTTCACCAGCAGAGCTCACAGACAACGACTGTAGGCAGAGCATCCCTGAAGGAGGCTGGCCCCGTGCTCAGCTCCAGGCAAGTCTCAACACACATGTTCATGTGGAACATTTCTGGGTGTATAAATAGGCTATAGAAAGCCAGTTCCTTCCTGGAGGCTGCCCAATGGATGCAGATCTGAGATCAGAGCCCATTTCGGCCCCCTCTTCTCATGCTGTTCTAATGATCTGCCCCTGAGAGCAGTGGGTGACGGTGGTGAGCGTTCCCCTCCTTTTAGTGAGGCCTGGGCCTGGGCCTGGGCCAGGCCAAAGGGAGCTGCAGGCCGGCTTCCCAGGCCTCTGCCTGGGCCAGTTGTGTTTCTCTAGGATACACTGGCTGGGCTCTGCAGAAAAATCACTCTGAGACCTGAGAGCTGCTTGATGAGCACACCCCTGGCTCCTATGCCCCATCTCCAGAGACATTTTCCACATTTTTTGTAACAGGGACCCAGGCAGGAGGGCCCTCCATGCTGCAGATTCTGCTCATGGTCCGCAGGCCCACCCTGTTGTTCAGCAGAACTTGGGAGCATTTTCCAATGACCGGATACCATTTTACCAGGATGAAGGCCAAGGCTATTGCAGTCAGGCCTGGGGTTTCCTAACAAGCCTCAGGGTGACCAGCAGGCTCCCCCATACTGTGGGGCCCACAGGCGGCCCCCCTTCCTTCCTCCTTTTTTTCCTTTGGCCATACCATGCAGCTTGTGGGATCTTAGTTCCCCGTATGTGCATGCGTGCTCAGTTGCTCAGTGGTGTCCAACTCTTAGCAACCCCATGGACTGTAGCCTGCCAGGCTCCTCTGTCCATGGAATTTTCCAGGCAAGAATACTGGAGCTGGTTGCTATTTCTTACTCCAGGGGAAGCTTCCCAATCCAAGGATCAAACCCCTGTCTCCTACATGTCCTGCCCTGGTCAGTGGATTCTTTACCACTAGTGACACTTGGAAAGCCCCTTACTTCCCCAACCAGGGATCAAACCCAGGTACTGGACCGCCAGGGAATTCTCTTCCTCCCTCCATTGATGCTCCCTGGCCCCGCCCTCTGTCCAGGCAGGGCTAAGAGCCCAGAACAGAGGAGTGAATGGGGGCTGCCTCACACCCAGAAGCTCAGCTTCCAGCATGATTTTCCCTCTAAGCTCATCGGTGCCCACCAGGACCCTCGGGAGACTGAGCAGGGCCCACACATCTCTCTTCAGCCCTGGAACTCCTTTTCCAAGTGCTGAGCAAGTGTCCAAAGATAATAAATGAAAATTTATTACACTTCCCCATGATCCACAGTGGATTCATTTTTGTTCCTTCACTGACTTCAGGTCCTTGTACATGTCAGGTCCCCCTGGAGCATCCTGTGTCCTGCTCTTGTTACAAGGGCCCCCATTCCCAGAGCTCCCAGGGCCTGGGGCTCAGCTCCTCTTCTGAGAGGTTCCACCTTCCCAGCCTGTGCCCCCCAGGGAAGCGGGGGTGGGGGTGTGTGGACAGGTCATTGCTCCAAGGACCTCCCGCTAAAGGAGGCCATTTGCAGACTGAAGCTGGGCTCCTGCCCAAACCAGGGACCAAACAAACACTTGGAATTCGTAAGGAGATTCTGCTGAGCTGCCGGAGCCCATCAAATTTTTATTGAATGCATTTCCTCTAGAGAACTTGTGTACTAAATCCTGCGTCGGCTGTATTAGAGGAATAAAAATTCCATGCACAGACTTGACTGCAAATGTTCCTCCTAAGGGCAGAGGACACACTTTCTCAAAGGCCACCTTTTTTTTTCTTTTTTGCACGGAGGCTGGGTGTGGGCTTGTCCTTGGCCAGGGCCCGGAGGGCTCCAGAGGGGGGTGCTCCTTCCTTCCATGTGGCAACGGGTGGGATAGAAACCACTCTGCATCCTACCAGCCCACGTTCAAGACTTCTGTGGACTTGGACCTGTCCCAGCAAATTCTCCTCACTGCTGCCCCACATGCTCCAGCCCAGAGTGAAACCCACCATCAAGGGGGTCAGGGGAACCCTTGGCTTCCTCTCTACCCTGGTGGCTCAGGTGGGTCGGGAAGATACCCTGGAGAAGTAAATGGCAACCCATTTCGGTATTCTTCTCTGGGAAATCCCAAGGACAGAGGAGCCTGGCAGGCTACAATCCATGGGGTTGCAAACATGGATTGCAGTCGTTCAGTCAAGCATGACTGAACAACTAAACAACAACCACCCCATTAAGCTGCGTTCCTGGTCGTCCTCCACCCTCCTGGATGGGCTCTCTTATAATTCTTTTCTGTACTCTGACTTTGTGTGGTTGTCTCCCCAGAGAGATTAGTGCCTTGAGATAAGGTACAGGGGGGAAATGAGAGAGATCGAGCTCACGAATGTATTAGATCACAGTGGAAGGTCTGCACGAAGCGGGAGATTACTGTACAGAGTCACCGAGAACGTGCCAGGGTAAACCAGCCAAGGGCGATTTGTGGGCTCGAAGCAGCATGCCAGCAAGTGTGGACGGCACGTGAACTGGGGTTGTCTTTCTCATTCTCTGGACTGGCTGTGACTTATCCAGGCTGCCCTGGTGAGAGAGGATGGGGCAAGTGGCTCAGAGGACTGGGGGCAGGGTGGGGAGACCAGGCCTCCTCGGGGACAAGGCGGTGCTTGTGAGCAGCATTGCGGCTGACGGCATGGAGTGTGGGCCTGATAGAAGCTTCATCTTCAGGGAGACAGGGGTGCCAGTAGTTATTCCAGTCTGACAGGTCCCTCAAGGAGCCCTTTAGGTGCGTGGCCTCAGGCCAAGCTGCAGCGACTTTTCTTTCTGCCTGTCTTGGGGGATGGAGTTAACATTCCATGAAACAGAAAGGCTGGTGGCCTTTGTGGGCTGGGCTATCTGTCCCGGTCCTGGGTCCCCAGTGGGTAGCACCTGGCTTGACTTTATTACTTCCTCCCCAGGCTGAGCCCAGGAAGGGAGCCCATCTGTGTTTTCCCAAACTGTCTAGACAGAGGCTCCTGGGCTGAGCTTCCTGACCACATGGAGGGTGGGTGATATGGGAGGGGCTGAGGCAGGAGGAGCCTCCTTCCCACTGTGCTTGGGGTCAGCATGCTCGGAGGAGGAAAGCTGGACTGCAGTCCTCTGGGAGTCAGAAGGATGGATGGCATGACCTCCAAAGCACCTTTCTTTAATGGGGACCACAAGCAACGGGCTGGGCAGGCTGTATTCTCTCTGCCCTCATTTCCTGAAGCACCCACTTTGTAATTATGGCCAACGCCAGACGAGCCAAGCTTGACTTAGATGCTGGGGATCAGTTCCCAGGGAAACGGTATAGTGGCTGTGACATTTCAGCACAGCGGCAGTCACTAGGGTATCGAGCAGATGCTGCAGTCAGTGAGTCACGATGCCCTGTCCCTGGCATGGGGAGCAGATGCGCCTGTGCACGTATGAGTACCCAAACTGCTAGAGCTTGCAGGCTATGATGGGCTCGTGGTCACTATTGGTGCACACCACCCCACCCCCACTGCATGCAGGCCACCCACATCTGCAAAGTCATATACATAAACTTTCGTGTCCCACATACAGTTCTATCCCAGAAGGAGCTATCCTGGCTCACACACACCTTTCTCTCTCCTGCATGCCTTCCCACACGTGGGCTGCTTTTCAAGTACAAAGGAGCCCTGTTCTATTCAAACAATCCGTATGAAGCTGACCTCGCGCAAAGACCAGGCCACCATGCTGCTCTGAGCCGTTCCTCTGGGTCCAGACAGTTCTGCTCAGGGGGCCTCCCGCTGACTCCTAGGAGCGGGTGAGGGGAGCTCTGAGAGATGGCCCTGGCCCAGGGGAGAGAGAAAAGTAGCTCGACAGTTCTGAACAAGAAGAAAGAAGCTTTCATCCACCTGAGATTAAATTATAGCCAGGAGGTACTTCTGAATAGGACCAAAATAGATAACTGGAAACAGGCAGCCCTACTCTAAATTCCCAGAATCTATAGTCTTTCCTGGGCTGGGTTATCCTTGAGAAGCTCTGAGAGTATTTCTGTTTGAACAAGATCTAGGGGGTTCCACGTGGAAGAGTGTGATCTTCGGGTTAACAGAAGTCGTGTTAGCAGAAACCTCCCTGACAAAAACTCAAATCTTCACTTCTCACCCAGCCGGGGGTCTCATAGAGACTCTGGACTGGATCCTACTTGGCTTGGAAGGGGCCAAAGCACCCAGGGCATTGCTTCCACCTCTGGTATGCCAGCAGCCCAGCTGGCCCTCACAATGAGAGACTGGAGGTCAAGGGCCTGACAGCCTTGGACTCAGGCCCTGCCACACCAAGGAGGGTGGATGCTGGCTGGTGTGTGTGTGCTCAGTTGCTCAGTCGTGTCCGACTCTCTGCAGCCCCATGGACTGTAGCCCACCAGGCTCCTCTGTCCATCGGATGCTCCAGGCAAGAATACTGGAGTGGGTTGCCATTTCCTCCTCCAGGGGCTCTTCCCCACCCAGGGACCAAACCTACGTTTCTTTTGTCTCCTGCATTGGCAGGTGGATTCTTTACCACGATTGCCACCTGGGAAGCCTGGATGCTGGTTGGTGGTCAATGCAAATCACTCCTATGAATGGAAAAATGGGTGTCAAGACAAAGCATCTTAGAAGGGACTCTGATGTCCGAGGAATTCATTGCTACTCTTCCACCGCTCCCCACCTGAACTGGATCCTCCCTGCAAAGAACCCAGAAGGCAACCGGGGAATCAAATGAACCCTAATAACGTTGATCGAGGTGAGACAGAGCCAAAGGAGAAAAATTTCTAAATAGCAGTTTGTCAGCCCTGAAACCCTCTTCTGTCCTCTGTCTCTCACTAGGATGCAGGCTTGCCGTCTGGGTGCAAACAATGATTAGATTTTTAATTATTGATGAGTTTGCATCTCTTACTCCTCTGCAGCAACCAGACAAGAGTCTGATAAGTTTGCAAGAAGGTTTCCAAAGACGAGGACCATTCTTTTGGAGTGACAGCATGTGGGTCAACAGAAACTTAGGTTCCTTATCTCTTGTTAAGAAACAGGAGTGGTATTGGCCCCAGTCACCTGTCATCCTTGGCCCTCCAACTGGCTCCAAGGGCATACAAAACAGGGCAGGGTCAAGCTCTCTGTCCAGGACAAAGATAGCTTGCCAGTCGAGGCTGTTGTGCTCCGAGACCCTCGCTGTTGTCTTTTGTGTTTTCCATGTGGCTGCAGGTTCAGCCTGGGGACCAGAGACTCTAGATCCTTGACCTACACATTCCCAGACCCCAGCAGCCTCGCTCGAATCCCTTCATGGTTTCAAGTACCCAGAGACTTCCTGAACTGCGCCCCATTCCCCCACCCCGGGAGGCAGTCTTTCTGGTAGATGCCTGCAGCCCGGGAGATTGAATTCATTCTTATTTCCAGGTGCAATACATTCAGATGAAGTTCTTCTTTGGATCTTCTACCCAGAAAAGTATAAATATTTCTGATCTATAGCAATTTTGTCTCCTGCATTGGCAGGTGGATTCTTTACCACGATTGCCACCTGGGAAGCCTGGATGCTGGTTGGTGGTCAATGCAAATCACTCCTATGAATGGAAAAATGGGTGTCAAGACAAAGCATCTTAGAAGGGACTCTGATGTCCGAGGAATTCATTGCTACTCTTCCACCGCTCCCCACCTGAACTGGATCCTCCCTGCAAAGAACCCAGAAGGCAACCGGGGAATCAAATGAACCCTAATAACGTTGATCGAGGTGAGACAGAGCCAAAGGAGAAAAATTTCTAAATAGCAGTTTGTCAGCCCTGAAACCCTCTTCTGTCCTCTGTCTCTCACTAGGATGCAGGCTTGCCGTCTGGGTGCAAACAATGATTAGATTTTTAATTATTGATGAGTTTGCATCTCTTACTCCTCTGCAGCAACCAGACAAGAGTCTGATAAGTTTGCAAGAAGGTTTCCAAAGACGAGGACCATTCTTTTGGAGTGACAGCATGTGGGTCAACAGAAACTTAGGTTCCTTATCTCTTGTTAAGAAACAGGAGTGGTATTGGCCCCAGTCACCTGTCATCCTTGGCCCTCCAACTGGCTCCAAGGGCATACAAAACAGGGCAGGGTCAAGCTCTCTGTCCAGGACAAAGATAGCTTGCCAGTCGAGGCTGTTGTGCTCCGAGACCCTCGCTGTTGTCTTTTGTGTTTTCCATGTGGCTGCAGGTTCAGCCTGGGGACCAGAGACTCTAGATCCTTGACCTACACATTCCCAGACCCCAGCAGCCTCGCTCGAATCCCTTCATGGTTTCAAGTACCCAGAGACTTCCTGAACTGCGCCCCATTCCCCCACCCCGGGAGGCAGTCTTTCTGGTAGATGCCTGCAGCCCGGGAGATTGAATTCATTCTTATTTCCAGGTGCAATACATTCAGATGAAGTTCTTCTTTGGATCTTCTACCCAGAAAAGTATAAATATTCTGATCTATAGCAAATGTGTTTTCCTTTAGCTAACATCTTGGCAGGCAAGTACACTAATCTCCCAGGAAAATCTAGGGCCTGAATAGCAAGCAGGTTTTTTTTTTTTTTTCCCTGAGCAAATAGAAATTCTGAGTTGCTTTTTTAATGTTGCTTTTTTTTTTAAACAGCAGATCTGGAGAAAAATCACAGTCCATTAAATCTGCATCTCTTGAAAGAAAAACCCAGAAGGCCACCTCCCCATCAAAGGCAAAATGAACAGAGTTGGGAAGTGTGTTTAAAATGCACCAAGGGAGCAGCCGCCATCCTAAATTACCCCGCTCAGCCTGCGGATGCAGGGGTTCAAGCATCCCCTACGAGATGGGATGAGAGAGGCCGGTTGGCATTGCACAGTCTGGTAAGTGGAAATGGGACCCGTCTGCTCCTGCCGAAGGCTCAGCAATGCCCCACCCTGTAGGTGCCAGGGACCCCAAAGTTGAGCGAAGAACATGCCTAGCAAGACCCCAGACTCCCCAAACCATCCTCGATTCACATGCTTACATTTTATAGGCTCCTTCTGTGGCCAGACCTGGGGCATGAAGTGGCCCCGAACTTAATCCCTGGGGGATGGGTAATAAAAAGGAGGTCAGAAAAGGACCTAAAGCAGGTGGGTCTGCTGCCATGGGCCACCTACCGAGCAACACTGAGGAGTGCGTGCATGCTCAGTTGTATCCCACTCTTTGCAGCCTCATGGACTGTAGCCCACCAGGCTCCTCTGTCCATGGGATTCTCCAGGCAAGAGTACTGGCGTGGGCTGCCATTCCCTTCTCACCACATAGAAACACATCAAGGGCTGCTCTCCTGTGTCTACAGGCTACCTGCTTCCACACTGAGTTTTGGGGGGCTGTAAGTTGATACTATTGGGTTGGCCAAGAAGTTCGTTCAAGTAAGTGCCTAAGTGCCTATAGAAAAACCCAGACGAACTTTTTGGCCAACCTAATACATCTTCCATTAGCACTCCATCCCTAGACTAGAGTCATCTTCAAAGTTTTGCAAATTCAAAATGAGTGAGACCTCAATGAATGTATTAATGAAGCCATTATTCAAACATCCCTTGGATTAGGTGGAAAAGCTAAAAATTTATAGTGCTTTTCACCAAATGGGGATGAAACTGTTGTAAGGTTATCCTGATGTCCTCCTTGTTGCTGTTCAGTTGCTAAGTCACGTCCGACTCTGTGACCCCATGAGGTATGTAGCCCACCAGGCTCCTCTGCCCCTCGGATTTCCCAGGCAAGAATACTGGAGTGGGTTACCCTTTCCTCCTCCAGGGGATCTTCCCAACCCAGGGATCAAACCTGCATCTCCTGCGTCTCCTGCACTGTCAGGTGGATTCTTTACCACTGAGCCTCCAGGGAAGCCAGCACAGAGTTAGCAGGCACTGTTATTTCCACTTCCTTGCCTGGTAAGGTCTTTCCATCCCACTTGACTGGCTGCTCCTGTGAGCCAGAGGCAGGTGGAGGGACTGTCTGAACTGAGGATCCCAGGACCACAAAAGGCTGAGCCTCCATGCACAATGCCTGGCCCAGACCAGGGCAAAGCAGGCCCTTCTGGAACCTTCCATTACTTCCCACTCACTGGGCTGACCTGTCTGCTTCTTTTACTCTAAAAGGGGAGTGGGTGGAGTAGGGAATGGCAGCCCACTCCAGTATTCTTGTCTGGAAAATTCTATGGACAGAGGAGCCTGGCGGGCTACAGTTCATGGCGTCTCAAAGAGTCAGATACGACAGAGCACAAACAAAAAAGGGTCCACTCTAAACCCAGGGTGATCTCATCTGAAAATGTACAATTACACACACAAAGATCACTTTTCCAAGTAAGGTCACTTTTGCAGGTTCTGGGGGTTACACCTTGGGCACTCCTTTAGGGGCCACTATGAAACCTGGTGGCTGCTAAGAAACCCAAGAAGTCCCCAGTGGCTCAGATGGTAAAGCTTCTGTCTGCAATGTGGGAGACCCGGATTTGATCCCTGGGTCGGGAAGATCCCCCGGAGAGGAAATGGCAATCCACTCCAATACTACTGCTTAGAAAATCCCATGGACAGAGGAGCCTAGTAGGCTACAGTCCATGGGGTCCAGACATGACCGAGCGACTTCACTTATGAAACCTGGTAATGAAACCACTATATATCTGGTATCAGTTCAGTTCAGTCACTCAGTCATGTCCGACTCTTTGCATCCCCATGAACTGCAGCATGCCAGGCCTCTCTGTTCATCACCATCTCTCAGAGTTCACTCAGACTCACGTCCATCGAGTCCGTGATGCCATCCAGCCATCTCATCCTCGGTCGTCCCCTTCTCCTCCTGCCCCCAATCCCTCCCAGCATCAGAGTCTTTTCCAATGAGTCAACTCTTTGCATGAGGTGGCCAAAGTACTGGAGTTTCAGCTTTAGCATCATTCCTTCCAAACAAATCCCAGGGTTGATCTCCTTCAGAATGGACTGGTTGGATCTCCTTGCAGTCCAAGGGACTCTCAAGAGTCTTCTTCAACACCACAGTTCAAAAGCATCAATTCTTCGGTGCTCAGCCTTCTTCACAGTCCAACTCTCACATCCATACATGAGCACAGGAAAAGCCATAGCCTTGACTAGACGGACCTTAGTTGGCAAAGTAATGTCTCTGCTTTTGAATATACTATCTAGGTTGGTCATAACTTTTCTTCCAAGGAGTAAGCGTCTTCTTCTTTCATGGCTGCAGTCACCATCTGCAGTGATGTTGGAGCCCCCCAAAATAAAGTCTGACACTGTTTCCACTGTTTCCCCATCTATTTCCCATGAAGTGATGGGACAGGATGCCATGATCTTCATTTTCTGAATGTTGAGCTTTAAGCCAACTTTTTCACTCTACTCTTTTACCTTCATCAAGAGGCCCTTTAGCTCCTCTACACTTTCTGCCATAAGGGTGGTGTCATCTGCATATCTGAGGTGAATGATATTTCTCCTGGCAATCTTGATTCCAGCTTCTGCTTCTTCCAGTCCAGCGTTTCTCATGATGTACTCTGCATAGAAGTTAAATAAGCAGGGTGACAATATACAGCCTTGACGTACTCCTTTTCCTATTTGGAACCAGTCTGTTGTTCCATGTCCAGTTCTAACTGTTGCTTCCTGACCTGCATACAGATTTCTCAAGAGGCAGGTCAGGTGGTCTGGTATTCCCGTCTCTTTCAGAATTTTCCACAGTTTATTGTGATCCACACAGTCAAAGGCTTTGGCATAGTCAAGAAAGCAGAAATAGATGTTTTTCTGGAACTCTCTTGCTTTTTCCATGATCCAGCAGATGTTGGCAATTTGATCTCTGATTCCTCTGCCTTTTCTAAAACCAGTTTGAACATCAGGAAGTTCACGGTTCACGTATTGCTGAAGCCTGGCTTAGAGAATTTTGAGCATTACTTTACTAGCATGTGAGATGAGTGCAATTGTGAGGTAGTTTGAGCATTCTTTGGCATTGCCTTTCTTTGGAATTGGAATGAAATCTGACCTTCATATATCGGGTATAATCTGGTAATAAAAAAATATAAAAGGGGAGTGGGTTGCTCCAGCCCCTCTCACTTGGATGACAAGCAACACCTCCACCACAGCATCCGTCTCTGGTTGGTACAGGAGAGCTCACAGAAGGGAGCATATTAGGCCTGTGTTTTTCATCATGGAGGCGGTAAACAAACCCTGAGGAAAAGCTGCCCATCACCCGAGCTGGCTTCCCGACAGGAAATGGTATGAGTGACTTCGTTTTTAAACATTATTATCCTCTTGAAAGCAAAAGATAAAGGACGCCTTGGAGCAGCCAAATTGCTTTGGCTCAAAAATCATTTTAAATACCATTTCCTTTAACAAGCCTACTGCCTGGGCGACGGATCAACACTATCCATTTTAACCTTAGTCGGTAGGAAAAAAAAAAAATCACTGGAGTGCTTGTAATTATTTAGCTCTCTCCCTCTCTCCCCACCCAGATATGTTAACTAATGACCAAACAATGCATACCCAAGTCCTATTTTAAACAATTGAACCCATCAAGGATCATTTTCCCTCTGTGTCTACTATCAACCCAGACAAGGAGGATTTGGGGCTATTTTCAACCATTCCCAGAAAGTACTTCCCTTCTTGGCTTAGGTTGGTAAAGCACCAAGATAGAGCAGGTGTTCACCTTTGCCCTTAAGCTGAACAAGTCTCCTTAAAGACGTCTTTATGAATGGGAAGGATGGAGCCAGTCTGCCTCTGCTGGGGAGGGTCAAGCATGGAAGGGCTCAGACAAGAGCAGGGGTGGACAGGTGACCTCTTAGGATGCCACTCAGATAGAAATGCTGTTAGTAAATAAATAAACAAACCTTGGGTGCTTTCAGATGTGTGGGTAGAAAGTGTGCTGTGGTCTCCTTTTTGTTTTGGAAAGAAAAGGAGTTTCCATTAGGTTATTTGCAAACAGACAAACAAGCAAAACATGTATAAGTTCAAGTAATGACTTTTACAGAAAATAGCCTAGCGGGTGGAAGGGATCTGAGTCTCTGGGTTTGTTCTTGTTTGGGTGGAGAGACACGTGCACAGGAGGAAGTGTCTTTACTGCTGAAACGGGAAGGTCTGAAGAACTTTTGGGTCATAACCTCACCTGGAGGGCTCTAGGTCTCCCCAAGGAAGAGTGTCCAACCTGGGAGAGGGTGGTACCTCCGCCTGCGGTGCCCTCAGAGGCCACGTCCATCTCCAAGGACCTGGCTCAGGACTTTATCCTCACAACTAGATCGGAAGCCCCTGCAGGACACACAGCATCTTACAGCAGAGACCCAGCAGGGAACTCGCTTTGGCACCAATGCCTCTGGTCCCACTAGCCCCTCACCAGGTGGAGGGGCAGCTTTTAACGCTGCTCTTGGTAATTACTGTTTTGGCTTCACTGAGGCCAACTGTGCTGCTTCTGAGAGGATCAACTCCTTACAGAGTGACTGCCCATTTTACCTGCATCTCTTACAAAAAATAAGCTCTCAAACTACAGCCACTATGGAGAACAGTATGCAGATTCCTTTTAAAAAAACACCTAGAAATAAGACTACCATATGAGCCAGCAATCCCACTACTGGGCATACACCCTAAGAAAACCATAACTGAAAAGGGCACATGTACCCCAGTGTTCATCACAGCACTGTTTACAATAGCTAGGACATGGAAGCAGCCTAAATGTCAATGTCCATTGGCAGATAATGGATACAAAAGCTGTGATACATATATGTACAATGGAATATTACTCAGCCATAAAAAGGAATGGGTTTGAGTCAGTTCCAGTGAGGTGGATGAACTTACTTACAGAGTGAAGTAAGTCAGAAAGAGGGAAACAAACATCACATATTAGCACACATATATGGAATCTAGAAAAATGGTGCTGATGAATATATTTGCAGAGCAGGAATAGAGACTCAGACATAGAGAAAAGATCTATGGACACAGTCGGGGCAGGAGATGGTGGGATGAATTGAGACAGTAGCACCAAACAGAAGCATTACCGTATGTAAAACAGATTGTTAATAGGAAGTTGCTATATAACACAAGGAGCTCAAACCATGCTCCTGACAACCTGGAGGGGATATATGTATACCTATGGCTGACTCATGCTGATGTATGGCAGAAAACTGACACAACATTGTAAAGCAATTATCCTCCAATTAAAAACAAACTAAAACTACCACAAGAGCAGATAGGAAGCCAGGAAGCCCAGAGAGGGAAACTCGGCTGCAGATTTAGGATCAAGAGAGTCTGATTCTGGGTCTCGGTGAAAAGTTATTCATTCCGCAGCCCTCTGCGACATTAACCACAATATTGCATCACTTGGGGAGGAGAGGGCGTCCCCTGGGTGGAGACGGGGAGGGCTCTGTTTTCAGATGCCTGGCGAGGCTGGCCCTGCCGTCCAGCAGGGAGCATGGGATGCTTCCACTGGGACCCAAGTGCCTTCTTGTAGCTGCTGAAAGTCACCTTGTGAAATGAGCAGAAAAAACAAGCTAATGACGCCAGTACGCCGCCTCCCTTCTGTCCAGGGGACCAGGCACAGGTGTGTGTGCTCACGTCCCCACCTCTTCTAGGTCATGGAATGTCAGCAGAGGGCCCTCAGCGTGGAAGCATGGAGCGGAGGGTTGGACAATTGGGCTGTGGCATTCCCTGCCGACATACCAGCCTCACAGGGTGGCTCCACTCTGAGAGTCTCTGTACATGAGGGCCCAGTCAGCAGACTGCACGCATCCAGGGTGACTCTTTGCTCCAAAGGACTCCCACTGGGGCCCCCAGGAGCCTGTGTGCCATCTGTGCCACCTCTGGACTGTAAGCGTCCAGAGGTTAGGGTACCCATCTGCCTGGCCATCCCCGGGTCCCCCGCACCTGGCAAAGAGCAGTGATATCTGAGGAATTTGAGATATCAGATAGAATCACTAGGATTTCTCTAGTGCATTTAAAACAAGATCTCAGAGCCTAACAGGTGTCTTGGTGACCCACAGTGGAGCTGATCTGCTGATTCTCTAGGCCAGCTCTGTCCTGTCCCACAAAGCCCTCATGAAAGACTCCTCCACTGTGGGGTTTATTTAAGACCTTCTGGACTGTACTGTATAATATGTCATCTGGAGAGCTAAATAGGACAAATAGGAGCCTGGCTAGGAGATGGGAGGGTGTCATTTTCCCTTCCCAGGCCAGGGCCACTACTGGGGAGGAGGGTGGGCAGAGAAGGGAGGGGACTTCCACAAGGCCACATGGAAGGAGAAGCCAACATTTACAAGCACTAAATTTTATGTAGACGATTTCATGACATTTTTATAAGGTTCCTACAAAACAAGTCTCTTAGCATTCATTTACAGTCAGGGCAACCAAAGGCCCAAGAGGTTAAGAAGTGTGTCCCCAAGTCATGGGGCTGGGTGGCAGAGGAGAAACTTCTGCAGTGGAAAAAGGCCAGGAGCTCCCTTGGGACATGACCTCAGACTCTAGACAGTCCCTGGGGCCCATGTCTCCCATCTCTTCCTGTCTCCTCCACTCATCTCCTCACCACTCTGATAGCAGCGGGCAACTCGCCACCCAGGGATGCCTAGGGCAGGTGTCTACAGCATGGTAGGCAGAACACAGGCAGGTGTGTGATAGGTTTTCATCAGAGGAACAGAGGAGGAACCGGCGCTCCCATTGAAGGTGTGAATGAGTGAATGAATGAATGAAGACTGAAGGTTTCCAGCCTGGAGTCTCAGGAAACCACAAACACATTTGGGCCTCAGCTGCTGGCCTGAACTGATTCCTCCAGCTGGGATTATAGGGTGTTTCCATGATGATGAACAAGCCCAAAGTGTGCATGTGGGCCTGATTCCAGCAACCCCAGAGATGAGGACAGCCAACCACACGTGCGTGTGTGATGGACTCTCCAGAATCAACACTGCTGGGATTCCCTTGGTCACCTGGGCACAGTGCTTATGAGGCTTCACCAACAGTGCTGGGTAAATGTCAAGAAGGAGGCAGAGGGACCACAGGGCCACAGAGGAGGCCCACCCTGAGGTCTGGGCCAATAAGGCTATTCTGGACCATGACCTCTAACCCCAAGTGTTCTGGCCTTCAGGTTGTGAATGTGGCCATTGAAGTCTGCCATGCTCATGGACTGGCCCTGACATGCACACGGGAGCTCTTGGGTTTGCTGACTGGAGAACCTATGTTCAGCTTGGAAATGTTTTCCAGCTTCTATCAAGGGAGTCTGGGGGAGAGGCTGGAGGGCAGGGTCTGTGGCAGGACAATGCAGGAAGCTACTCAGGGAAGCAAAAGCCATCCCTACAGGGCAGAGATCCTGGAGAGGCACTGAGAGGAGCTGGCAGCTTTTGCCTCTCCTGTCTTCTTCCCGAGAGGAGGCACAGAACTTCAGTGACCTGGTCAAGGTGGCCCATCCAGGGAAAGGGCTCCAGACCCAGAGGCGGACACTTGGGTCTGGGCTTTGCCTGGCCGGCTGTGGGGAGGAGCCCTGGGACTCTGGGCAGGTCCAGTCCCTCTGGGCCTCCGTTTTCCATCCTCAGAGGGTGTCCTGTGCTCCCCGGGGCAGGAAGGAGGAAGGGGGAATGTTGACACTTCCCCTGTCTTCCTCCAGCAATTCTGCAGGCTCTGCGGCTCCTCTGAGATTCTACCACGGATGCTCATGGGGGCCGGCAAGAAAGGAGGGTTTCCTTTCCAAGCTGCCTGCCTGCTATTGGCTGTTTCCTTCACCACCCCTGAGCCGAGCATCAGGTAAGGGGCTGTAGTGATGCCCCAGAGGACCCTCTGCAGCCACAGGTGGGATCAGCTTCCCCACACTGGCAGACCTCTTCCTCCCCAGGGCCCCACATCAATTGCCTGTTGGTAACATCCTGTCTCTCGGTCTGATTTTGCAAATCTGGGTTGGCTTTTGAACTTTCTCTGGCGCCTGGTGAAGCTGTCCCTCTCCACCCCCACCCAGGTGATCAGAGCAGAAGGAGCATGGTGTGTCCACCTGGCTTGCAGCCACGTCCATCTCCCATGGGGCCATGAAGCCCACTGTCAGCATGGGTTCACACAAAAGCCCGGTGGGCCCACTTCACTCGACGCTTGGCCACGGTTCCCCTCACAACCTGCACCTCCTCCACCTGTACCAGGCTGTCGAGTCAGTTTCTGAGAGAAATACAGCCTAAGTATTAATAAATACTGCATAAAAACCTCAGCGAGAAAACTCACATTCCATGGAGCATCTTGGTCCTTGAGGCAGGACCTGAGTGCCTCTTTTCCTGCCTTAATGGAGATGAGGTCGGGGCTCTGCATCTGCAGGCTGGTCTTTTCCAGGATGTGTGTGTGTGATATGTATCTCTGTATGTATATGTATGTGTGCATCTCTGTGTATCTGTGCATCAGTGTGTGTGTGTGTGTATCTAGTGTATGTGTGTATATACGTATCTCTCTGTGTGTATATCAATATGTGTATCTTTGTGTATCTGTGCATCAGTGAGGGTATCTGTGTATCTGTGTAGATATGTATCTCTGTGTATCTGTGGGTGTGTCTGCAGGCTGGTCCATCACAGGGTGTGTGTGTATGTAAGCGTATCTGTGATGTGTGTGTATATGTATCTGTTTTTATGTGTGTGTATATCTGTGTGTGTGTGTATCTGTGCATCAGTATCTGTGTATGTGTGTGTATATAAATGCATTTCTGTGTGATTATGTATGTGTGTATCTGTGTGTGTGTCTGTGTGATGAGATGGGAAGAAAGGCTGGGTAGACAAAACAAATTGCAGCCTCAGGCTCCACACCCTCCCAGGACCCTTTGGTTCCTGAGGCTTGAAGTGTGAAGCTGGGGGTGATATGAACTCTTTGGAGGGGGTGCTGGGACCAAGGTCTGCACCCACTCTGGCTGCCCCAGCCTGCACCCCAGCCAACAAGAGCACACCCAGCACTGGGACCCAGCCTCCAGGTGGCCATAGAGCTCCAGACCTCCTGTGGAGAGGCTCTGGCCACCTGAGCCAGACTGACCAGGAGTGTCTAGAGTGAGTTAGATGGCAGATGGGCAGATCCCAGATGAAGAGGCAGGCTGCTGTGGTCTGCGCTCCCTGGGGCAGGCGAGGAGAGGTGAGAAAAAGGAAACAGGTCAGAGGCCACAAGGCAGGTCTGCGGACAGAGCTGCGATGTGTGGCCAACTGAGAGGAGCCTAGCTGAATCACAGCAAAGAACCCCACTGGAAGGTAACTAACGGGACCAAGAACAGGCCAGGGTCTGGGGTCTCCCCTTTAGGGGCCTGGTTCTAAAGATCCTGGAAAGTGCAGTCTTTGGGACTTCTCTGTGGTCCTTTGTTCCTGTCCCTCAAGCAAGGCTTGGACACCTACTGGGTCCCGGGGCCCGCTATGGGCTGGCATCTGAATGTAGCTTCTTCTCACGAGTTTTCTTGCATCACCTCATTAGCAATACTTGCAGGCCGAGGCTGGTCCTCAATGGACATCTCAGGCGGGGCTGGAACTAGCGTGAGGCAATGGATTGGTCTTATGACTTAGGTTAAAATTTAAGTAGGTGCCCAAATGCTCATCATTGAGACAAATGCTATTTTAATGCAACCTTCCAAAAAACTTAATGCAAAAATTCTCAATGAACTAAATGCTAAAACTTTAAATAAAGATAGGATGATCATCACTGACTTCTCCTTTTGTCTTAAAGCTCTGATATGGCTTAGGCTGGCCTGCAAGCTGAGGGGTAGTGGCTCCACCCCAAGTGAAAGTTTATCACCCAAAGTGCTGGCTTCCTAGTCCCATCTGGGTTGCCAGAACTGCTTCTCTCCATGTCAATTCGAGGAGACTGAAGCACAGACGGCAGCTGCTGAGGGGCCCTTGTGCATTTGCTATAGGAAGTGAGGAATACAGGTGGTACAGGTGGCCACGGGTCAGAACACAGTCACTGCAACGGTGGATTCTTGTTCATTGAGCATGCACTATGTGCTCCGTATTGTGCTGAGTGCGTCACACGTATCGGGCTTTTTTTTCTCCTCCCAACAACCGCCTGAGGCAGGTACTATTATCCATTGTGCAGGTGAGGAAACTGAGGCACAGAGAGGTTAGGCTACTCCCCAGAGGACTACGGGCGGAGCTGGGATTTGAACTCGGAGCCTGAGTGTGCTAGGAAGGTGGGCAGGGAAACCCCTGGTCCTGCCTCGGGGAGAAAAGCAAGGGGAACTTGAGAACAGGATAGTGCCTGGGGAGGGACGGCCCTTACTGGAGAGGAACTGACTATCCAAGTGAAAGCCAAGGCCACTGCCACGACCCTGATGAAAGGTCCACTGAGTCACTCCAGGCACAGGGGTGGCGCAGGGTGGCCTGGAGTCTGGCGCTGGCACCCATGGAAGGTCTGGGGAGCTGTGACAAATACAAAGGGGACGGCGACCATCTTGGAGGCAGCTCTCAGATGCCCAGAGAAGACCTCGCTCAGCCTTAGAGACCGCCATGGGGGCAGAGCTAACTTGTTCCCATGGAAACTCAAGCAGAAACCTCCTCCTTTTGCTCCACAAGGCAAGAGACTTTGTCATGTGGGCAAGGGCTAGCGAGGCCCAAGCAGGTCCTGTGACAGAGGATGTGGGCTCCAGGCTCCACATCTGTGCTGCACAGAGGTGACAGAGCAGTGGTGTGCTGAGCTGGATGTGAGTTGCTTGTTATGTTTTCAAGAAAACTGGGGCTTCCCTAGTAGTCCAGTGGTTAAGAATCTGCCTTGCAATGCAGAAGATGTGGTTCGACTCCTGATCAAGGAACCAAATGCTGTGGGGCAACAGCCCCTCACTTAGCTACTGAGCCCATGCAGCACAAAGGAGAGTCTGTGCACTGCCATGCGAGACCCCACACGATGCAAGGAAGAGCCCACGAGCTGCAACTAAGACTCGACCCAGCCAAATAAATATTTTTTAAAAAGAGAATGTAACCAATGGCCATCAACTTGGAATCCTGAGATCCGCTATAGTGGGAGTATTTACACCTTGGAAATTGGCAAATATAACCCATCAGGATTTGTTTTTGTTCTTCCCTCCACTCCCCACCCCCACCACAAGAGGCCTGGTTGTTAAATATTTACCAGCACACCACTGCATGACGGAACAAAGTCTCAACACTTACAAAAATCTGGCCAGCTCTCAATCGGCCATCCTAATCACAGGAGCATTTGTGTGTTTCTTCCCCAAAGAGGCGATCATCATGCCAAGCAGGGATTATAGTCCACCGTTGTTTCTGGGCCTGAAAACACGATATGTTTCTGGCAGCAGAATGGTCTTTGATCTAATTAAGCTTGACTTGGGCTGCTTTTGTAAGCCTGCATCCTCTGATCAGACACTATCGGCTGGCGGCTGAGTTATATGCTGGGTGGCCAGGAAGCCAGCCTGGAATTTTAAAAGGCTCTGGGTTGCTTGCAGTCTCCACATAGAAGGGTGTTCCAGAAGGACAGGTCTGGCCTTTGGGAAGCAGGGTTCAAGCCCAGTTCCTCCTGTAAATTGAGGTGTCCCAGGTGAGTCTCCCAATCCCCTCTGACAGCTGTCCTATGCAAACAAAGGGGTTGGGCCAGCTGGTCTCCGAGGCCTTTCAGACCCTGTAGCCCATGAAGCTGAAACCTCCCAAGTTGAGTGGGGCCTGGCTGGTGCCCAAGAAGCCCCTCCTGTAGAATCAGGGTTACTCCCTGGGACCCCTCTCCACCCGGCTGCTCAAAGCCTCACAGGGTCTCAGCAGCCCAGATCCTGCCGGTGATGCTGACCAGAGATGGCAGAGCCGGCCCAGGCCCCAGCCTCCAGGGACCCTTCCTTTGCTGTAGCTCTCTGCCCTGTGCTGTCCACACTGCTTAACTTTGCAGGAGCAGGGGTTGGCTGAGAAGGCGCCACGCCATTCCTGGGCTGGCTCCAACCCCTCCCAAAGCCCCAGCCACCACCAATGGCAGCTGCTCCTGGGAAGCAGAGAGAGTGGTGTGTCAGGGAGCATCTCGGGGGCTGTCACTTGGTGATGCCTGTTGGGGGCCGGCCTCCTCACCTCCTCCCCTGGGGCAGTGAGCTGCCTGCTCTGGAGACAGGAGACACGGGTGACACACAGCAGACTACAGCTGTGGATGCAGCCACAGGAGAGCCTGGGGTTGGGTCCCAGGGTTGGGGAAGGCAGGGAGGGACTGGCCAGGAGAGGTCAGGGCTGAGCTGGAGGGTGCGGAGGGGACCTTGGGGCAGGACCTCTCATTCTTAACTTCCCAGAAGCCACAGAATGATCTGGATCTGTGGAGACTCAGCTGGAGTGAGCTGGGTCAGGCACATTCCAGGGGATCAGGGACTCGGGCTCAACCAAGGCCTTCGGCTGTGAATGCCAGAGGTAGGGGTTTGGCTAAGGCAGAGGGGCCTACTCTGCTGATGGTCAGAGAGGGGAGGACCCAAAATGGGGGCTCTGCAGGGCCCAGCAAGGTGTGAGTGACTCTGTCGGGGTGAGGGCTGGGTTTATAACAGTTCAGGAGGGGACAGTGCAGAGAAAGTTGGATTAACAGTAAGGTGCTTCCTGGGGAGATCAGGGTACAGGTATAAACGTGGGATCATTAGCGTAAAACTGGTACGTGAAGCTGTGGACCCAGGTGAGAGGATCTAGGGAGATGGTGTAGACACAGAACGGAAGGCAGAGGAAGCTCAGGGATATTCAAAGATCTGGGGCTTGAGGAAAAGATGTGGAGTCTGCAAAGAACCAGCAGCGTGGGAGGTAGCCAGCAGTAGAAGAGAACATTCCAGAAAGAGAAAATGGCCAACCTCATAAGTGTTGCTAGAGGTCAGGAGAAATGAGGATGGAGTGAGGTGACCTTTGTGTTCTGCAATGCGGAGGTCACAGGTGAGCTCCAGACAGTCCTGCTTTGGAGCAGAGGAGGAGGAGAGCCGGAGGAGGAAAGAATGGGGATGGGCAGAAAATGATGACAAGCAGACACGTAACTGAGGAGCACTCTGATGTGTCCAGAAAGGAGAGGGAAGAGCTCCCAGGAAGCCCTGTGGATCTGAGGGTTGAGGGTGAAGGCAGTAAGTCTCCGTCAGGACCCCCAGAACCTCGCCTGGGAAGAAAGGAGAGCCAAGAGGGGAGGTGAGAGGAGCGCTGTCTTTGTGTATGTGTGCTCATCTTCGTACACTTGTACTCACCTGTGCACATGTGTTCACCTGTGTACAGCTGTTTGCCTATGTATACTTGTGCACACCTCTGTATACATGTATTCACACCTGTACCTGTGCACACCTGGGCTCACTTGTGTATACCTGTTTATCTGTCAATACCTATGCACACTTATCTACCCCTATATTCATCTGTGTTCACTTGTGCACACATGTGTATACCTGTGCACACCTGTGTACACCTGTGCACATCCTCATATACCTGTCCAGCTAAAACAATCCGTCATGAATCTGGGGTGTGTGATGTATCTCACTTGCATCCTGGAGCCATTGAAATAGTAACGGCTGTAAAAGCAGCTATGATGTCACATTGAGGGACCAGAGTCTACGGCACCCCCAGGCAGTCCGACGGCACGAGCTGGGCGCCGCCAGAGGCCTGAGCGAGCACTGATGTTCACACATGGAGCTTGTCACCAAAGACTCACGTCTGCCACTTCACTCTATTAAATTACATCTGAATTTCATTCTTGGCCCTTTGAGTTCTTTCAGAGGCAAAATAGAAAGTGTTTCCTTGAGGCAAACTTTTGTCTTTTGCTTTGGAAACGGCACTTTCCCCTTTGCTCCAAAGAAGATTAGGATATTAAGGACAGAATGTCAGCTGAAGATTACATGAAATGGATAATTAAACAAAAGCCCACATTATAAGCCATCCAGAAGGGAAATTAAGCCGCTTTTGCCTTCTCCCCGTCTTTGAAGGATGCTCTGTCGAAAGGGAGCAGGAATTGTTTGGCTTGATAAATAAAGATAGTAACCAAACTGTAGCGCCCATTGTTCTGCCTTTATATTAAAAGCAATTGCTTAGCCGAGCTGACAACACACACCATGGAGGCATAAACCCCTCTGCAGACGGAAGGATTAAGAGGCTGACAAGGTCTGGATAATAAGACTAATTAATAATTTCCATCTGAGGAACAGCAGCTCTGGCAGCTTCATTCTTCCTCTGCCTCCCAGTCCGGCCTGGGCAGCCCCGTCCTCTAAGGGAAGGACAGAAGGTTTGCAGGATGGGCCAGGATAGATGGCGGTCAGTCCCAGCGGGGCAGGGAGCCAAGGGGGTCCCGGGGGAGGGGCTGCAACAGATGGAGGGTTACAGTGTGGAGGTGGCCTCTCACTAACCACGCAGAGACCGCAGAGTGAAAGAGGGAGCTGGGTTTGCTGTCACACGGTCGCATCCGATAGACTAGTATTTCTTCATTTGAAAGGTGGTCTGGATGGGACCTTCTCAAGGGACCCCCCTCCTCAATTACACCCACCCAACCAACCCCCTGGAGCAAAAATGGCTGGAAATGGAGAAAAGGCATTGGTCAGCCACCCCTGCTTGCAGCCAAAACTGAAGCAAGACTTCTGCAACCCTCTCCTGCCCCCAGGGAGGTATTTTATGCCTGTTTTACAGACAAGACCTAAGGTTCAAAGAGGTTAATTGACTTGCCAGAGTCACGTGGCTAGTAGAAGGCAGAGCTGAATTCAGATTTCAAACCTCAGGCTTGGAAGGACCACAGTGTGGGGGTCCCAGAATTTAGCCAATGAGAAGCCTGCCTGTCCAGCAGCCTCAAGGCCTCCCCCACACTCAGGAGCACCCCCGTCCTTCCACATCCACAAGGTGTGGGCAGAGCATTCTGCTTCGCCAGAGGACCCCAGGGGCACATGCAGCTATGATTCCCAAAATGAAGGTCAAGCAGCTGAGACCCAATCACTGGGACTTTCTGGGTTGCACCCCCGCCCCCCACTCCAGCAACATGACCAGGTGAAAAGACCAACCACCTCGGCATGCCAGAGGAGGGGGCCAGGATGAGGGAACCTTCTGGAAAATGCCCAGCGACTTTCCCGAGCGAGGATAATGGCTGCTTTGGGCACGGGGACAGCCATATTTCTCTGGAGGCTTTAGGTGGTAAGGCAGAGACCTTGGCATCGTAAATTGCAATCAAGCAAAATGTCTGAGAAGGAAATAATATCGGCTCTGCTGCGCAGCCTTGGCAAAGATCCTGAAATCTTAATGGAATTGAGCAATTTTTTGCATAGCACCGTAAATTCCTAACATCTACCTTATCTTCTCATCACGTTCTTCAAGGCACATTAAATGGAGAAAGAAGTGGAAGCTGCTAGTTAGAATGAAACCGGAACACGAAAGCGGCTCCCTGGATGATCCGTCTGAGACCACAATTCATCCCCACGCGCGCCTTCCCCGCCGCAGAAGGCCTTCACACTTACTGCTTGTCTGCTCCTGTCTCCGCGGGTAAAAAACCTCTCCCGGGCTTATAAGCCTGGGCTTTGGTCTACTTATCTATCCCGTGGTCTGCAGAGTCTCTGCTCCACCTGCCTCCTGCCGCCACTCGCCTCTCTTTCAGTGCCAGACCCCTTCTGAATCTGTCCTAGAACCCTCAGCCCCTGCGCTTCCTTCCAGACCTTGCCTGTCTCCATAATTTGCCAACAACCATTGCTTAGTGGGCCATGGCAGCCCTGACTTGTGATAGCTATTGTTACTATTACTGATAACCATCACAATAAGGATAAAAGGGTCTCATTTCAGCCTGGGAAGTCTTTCAATGCCTCTGCTGGACTGGCCCCCTCTCTCCTGCTTTCTTCTCCTGGGTCCAACCAGACATGGGGGCGTATTCTCTCCTCAAGCTCCCTCCAAGTCACTTAATAGGCACCTGGGTCTGAGTCACCTGTTTTGAGGGCTCTTTCTTGGATAGCCCTGTGCCTAGCACATGGATCTGGATCCTCACATATCCTTATTGCTGTACACTGTGGCCTAGACCTGCCGCATGTCAGAAAGGGCATGGAAGAACATCCCCACCCCATTCTTCCATCCTTGAGTTCACCTCCTCCTCCAGGAAGCTTTCCTCTATCACCCAGCCCACTCTATGCTCCCTTCTCTGGACTCATTGCATTGACAGGCTCCCAGCACCACCTATTAGGGTCATAATAGAGTTTATAGGTCACATAAACTCAGGTCAGAAATGACCTTGATGCCACAGGGCCGTTCACACATCTCCACACAGAAGATTTCAAATGTTCCAGGCCTGACAGCTCCCTCCCCTGTCCTGCTCTGTCCCTGGTGGACTGGAGAGAGCTCAGAGTCAGTTGGGGAAGGAGGGCCAAGAATGCAGACCTACAAGAGGCATCAGACCTTTCTGTCCTTCTGGACATCTGGACCGACGCTCAGAGGTTAGCAGCTCCAGAACTGTGAGCTACCTCCCTTCTCATCCTTGCTCCCTGCCCCTCCGGTGTCCCTTGGCCTGGCTACTGTGGCCTGTGAGCTCCAGAGGCTGGGAGCACATGTCTTTAAGGGGCCTGGATCAAGCCCTGCTTTCCCTAGTCTTTGTGGGGTCCCATATTCTCCTGGACCCTCTTTTCCTTAGAAAATCAGAGTGAGTTCACCCAGTCCTGACTTTCCTCCCAGGGCAGCTGTGAGAACCCCAAAACTAGATCTGAAGCCTCACCAAGTGCCAAGGGCCACCAGGTGCCCAGGCTATGGTCCCCCTGAGTCTTGAACCCTTTGCCCCAGCCCAGCCCATACATGCCATCTGCCACGTCCACTCTTGTGGCAGAGGGTGCGACACAGGGGCTATGCAGAGTTAAGCTGCCACTTCCTCCACGCAGGGTCTGCGGGATGGAGCAGAGGGCGTCCAGGCAGCCTGGGCCAGGGGCCAAGGACCCCTCAGGCACCAACTCACTTCTGCTCCCTGAATTGCATGGGTCAAAATGTCCCGTTTGGGACAGAGTCAGCCTGCTGGCAGCACAAGCTCTCTAGGCTCAAGCAAAGCCTCATTTGGCGGCAAGCCCGCGAGGTCTTGTTCAAGGGCCGCGTGCAAGGCGGGCTCTGGGTGCTTTATTTCCCGACCACTTCGATTTCACCCCGATGAAACATAAAAGCGGTTGCTGAGCAAGAAGCCGTGAGTACGTTTTATGAAGCTATAATATCTTCCATTAAAGAAAAAAGATGAAAGAGAGAAAGAGAAGGAAAGAAAAGAAGGGAAAAAGGAGGAAGAAAGGGAGAGAGATGGATTCCCGTGTCTCAGGGGCGGCCTCCTGATGGAGCCCAGCTCATCTCATGTGGAGACGTCGCCCCATTAGGATGCGCCTGGGGATGGGGGGAGGGCGAGTGCAAACACCTTCTTCCAGCTGCTCCACTGGTCTCATCTGGCGACCCAGCTCACCTGCAGGGCCACCCTCAGGGCTGCAGGGCCTGGTCCAAGGAAGGGCCATGCTTCCAGACAGAGTGAAGATGAAGATGGGAGGAGGGGAGAGGCACTTGGGTTGCAGATGAGCTGATCATTTGCCAGATGGAGTTCAAGTCACTTTGACG
>SJYC01046286.1:0-16931 GCA_006408675.1 Madoqua kirkii
GGGGGGGGGGGGGGGGGGGGGGGGGGGATGTTTATAACCGTGACAATGCTGTCGCTGCAGAGTAAGTGGAGGGAAGGAGGAGAGGTGCCCTGGCCGGCTTGTCCTGATCAGCCCCGCTTTGGTGGGGGGTGTGGATGTACCATGAGAGATGAAGAGGTGGTGGGAGGAGGGGTCACAGAGCTTCCCAGGTGCATCAGGATGCCCTGTGGAGATGTAACCTGGAGCTGATGGGGTTGAACTGTCCGTGATCCATGGGGTGCTTGCTGCAGGCCAGGAGCTGGGCTCCCTTTTCATGTGTTCTGTGTTTCATTTATAGGGAATTCTTACAACAGCCCTGAGCAGTCCACACCATCTCCAGCCCCATTTTAGTGATGAGGAAACCGAGATTCAGAGAAATGAGATAAACTAGCTGGCGTCAAGGAGCTAATGACACCATCCCACTATTTTAAGGGATTCAAATGAACACTATTGCAAACCTCTGTCCACTCAATGCTCTGGGCGGGCACTAAAAGGGCAGTACGTGGGCACGTACTACATGTCTCCCTGCCTGACACTCCCCCACCCCACCTCACCCCAGCTTTGCCACTTCAGGGAAGCGATGAGATTGGAAGACCCTTCCTGGGGAGCCAGAGGCAGTGGGCTCAGAGAGAGCCCTCACATCCACAGTCAGGTCTGTGCTGATGGACAGAGATATGCCCTGAGGCCCCAAGGGTGTGGTGTCAGGACACAGCCCTGGCCCCACGAGGTGCTCCAGTCCCAGAACGGGAGGGGAGGCCGGGGCCCACAGCCTGCTCCCCCTGCTCATGGGCGGTACCTGCAGGGCTGCCCAGATGCCCTTGGGGGCTCAAAGGCCTTGTTCAGAGGAGAAGAGGCCCCAGGGGCTCTGGTGAGAGCCACATGAGGTGGGAAGGTTCCCTCTAAAGGAAAGCAGGGCCCCCTCGGGACATGCTGAGGTCCAGGCCTGCAGCTGGGGCTGTGAGCAGGCGACCTTCTCTGGAGCCCTGTTTGACCACCTGTGAAGCTTCAGAGGTCTGGCCACCTGGGGGGCCAGACTCAAAGGCCTTGTTCAGAGGAGAAGAGGCCCCAGGGGCTCTGGTGAGAGCCACATGAGGTGGGAAGGTTCCCTCTAAAGGAAAGCAGGGCCCCCTCGGGACATGCTGAGGTCCAGGCCTGCAGCTGGGGCTGTGAGCAGGCGACCTTCTCTGGAGCCCTGTTTGACCACCTGTGAAGCTTCAGAGGTCTGGCTCACCTGGGGGGCCAGGGGCCACTGCCCCCACCCCTTGCCAGCAGCTGCCCTGGGAGTCCCCTCCTCCTGGCAGAGATGCCCTCCTCACAGGCTCCCTGCTCTGGTTCCTCCGCAGTTCTGCTACCAGGATGGGGTGGACGGATATTGACCATGCAGAGAGGGAAAGGCCAAGAGGGGGCCCACAATCCAACAAAGGGAGTAAGAGCTTCAGTTCGACCCCCTAGGTCTTGCAGGCAGGTGGGGAAGTGGTTCTCATGGGCATTTTTCAGGGGACCCTGGGCTCGAGCAAGAATGGGGGCCTCCCCCATCCTGGAAGGCAGTAAGTCCTATGGTGAAGCTTCCCTCCTCTCAAGGGATGGGGAGGGTTTGGGGGCCAGGGCAGCCTGCAGTGAGCCCCCTCGGTGATCTGGCTTCACCACTATTACCCTTCCACTCCTCTGCACCCACTGTTTCTGTGGTGGCTGGGGTGGCAAAGCTCAAGGTCAGGCTGGAAGCAGTGAAGTTGGGGGTGAAGGCAGGTACCCCCTTCCCTGGCTGCATGACCTGGGACCAGATGCTCAAAGCTGTCTTTGCTCACAGACTTAGGGAACTGAACTCATGGTTGCTGGGGGTGGGGGGAAGAATGGGGGAAGGGAGTTTGGGATCGACATGTCCACACTGCTATATTTAAAATGGATAACCAACAAGGACCTACTGTACAGCACAGGGAACTCTGCTCAGTGTTATGTGGCAGCCTGGATGGGAGGGGAGTTTGGGAGAGAATGGATACATGTATATGTGTGGCTGAGATCCTTCGCTGTCCACCTAAAACTATCACACATTGTTAATTGGTTATACCCCAGTATTTTGGCTCCCTGATGTGAAGAGCTGACTCCCTGGAAAAGATCCTGATGCTGGGAAATATTGAGAGTGGGAGAAGGGGGTGACAGAGGATGAGATGGTTGGATTGCGTCACTGACTCAATGAACATGAGTGTGAGATGGGGAAGGACAGGGAAGCCTGGTGTGCTGAAATCCAAGGGGTTGCAAAGAGTCAGACATGACCTAGCGACTGGACAACAATGCAAAAAAGTTTTAAAAAGCTATTTTTAGCGCCTCCCAATATGGCATCACTGACTTGATGGGCATGAGTCTGAGTGAACTCCGGGAGTTGGTGATGGACAGGGAGGCCTGGCGTGCTGTGATTCATGGGGTTGCAAAGAGTCGGACACGACCGAGCGACTGAACTGAACTGAACTGAACTGAACTGAATAAGGGTGACGATGGCACTCCAGGGAGACAGAGATGGGGGCCCTAGAGCTGGTCTCCTGGAGGACAGGAGGCTGGTGATGGGGGTCAGGTGCACTGCCCGATGGGAAGTCAGTCCCCAGGGGCCTGGCTGTGTGGTCCCAGATTCCCATGTTTAGGGTTGTCAGGGCAAAGCTAGAACCCCGCTCCTGCTTACAACCCACATGTCCTAGAACTGGGAACCCGGATGACTGCCGTTCTCAAGGGTCCAGGAGCCCACAATCCCAAGGTTCCCCCCATACCCCAGGGTCCTTGTGTAGTTGCCCAGCAGCACCCAGGGTCCTGCAGGCCTTGGAGTGAGCCGCCAACGGGGCCAGGGAGCAGCCCCTGCTGCCTCCACCCTGGTGAGCTGGTCTCGACAGCCGCACAGCCCCGAACGAGCGGCGGTGGCAGACACACAGGGACACACCCCCTGCTTCACTCGAGCACGGAAAACACTCATTAAGCGTTTTAGAGGACAAGGGCAAAAAGAAAACACTCATTAGAAGCAGAAATAGTTTCCAAATGAGCCATACAGAATCTGCTGGCAAGTCTGGCCTAGAGACCGGGCCTGGCCTCCTGGGGGAGCAGGCAGGGGGAGGAGAGCACAGAAGGGAGCATGTGGGACCCAGGAGGAGGCAGGGAGGCCAGAGCCTAAACACTGGAAGATTCCCAAACAGGAGAAGCCACAGTGGCAGAGATGGTGGTTGATGCCCCTTGCTGTCTGGCCCAGCCAGCAGCTGGGGTCACACTTCCATGGCCCCAGCAAGACTCAAGGCCTGGGCGGCTGCAGCGATAACCAAGTTAAAGGTCGTGGGAGGCACAGCAAAGAGGAACGGGGAGGCCTGATCCCAGCCCAGCTCCATCACTGACCAGCTGGGTGACCCTGGGTCTCACCTTGACCTCTCTGGGCCTCAGCATCTATCTAGGAAATGCAGTGGCTGAGCTGGGGGCAGCCTATGAGGGCCTCGCCCGCTGGAACACATGGAGCCCTCAGTGGTGCTGGTGATGTGAGGAGCGTAGGTGGGCCGGCCGGGCTCAGGGGCTTCTCTAGGTCCCAGGGAACACCCCCAAAGGCCTTGGAGAAGTGGCCTGAGCTTGAGTCCTCTGGGAGTATCATGTAGGTGATCATGTGGTGCCCGCAGAGCATGGCAATGACCTCATGCGTCCTCCACTCCAGGGAGGACTCTGGTTCCTCAGTGTCTGTCGGCTCACATCCTCATAAAATATTTAGCAGCAGTGGAGAGAGAGGGGTGCCACACCCTCCCTGAAGCCAGGTCACAGGGAAACTGAGCGCCGCGCCAACTCCTGCCCTTCCCTCCCTCTTCCTGCTCCCTGATGCTCTGCTTCTAGCTGGGGCCGCCACCTCCGTGCAGGCTCTGACGTGCTGGCCCTCCCCGGTCCTGGCAGCAGAGCGTGGTGACAGGGGGGACATGCTGGCCCTCTTCATCATGCTGGGCACTCGGGACAGAAGGAAGAGGCAGGTGGCTCCCTCAGGAAGATGACAGTCTGGCTGGAGAGGAAAACCAGGCCTTGTGGGTGGGGTCTGCATAGTGCTGGGAGGCCTTGGAATTAGCCGTGTCACTTTGAGGCTCTCAGAGACGGGCGTGAGCTCGCAGAGGCTGCCTGGCAGGAGGCAGCCACTCAGCCAGCATGGCAGCTGCTGGACGGGTAGGGCTGCTCCCAAAGGAAACTCTCCTTTATCCAGAAGCCCTCTTTCCTTCCTTCCTTGTCCTCCAAGCCCCCTTCCTTTCATGGAGGCCCCCACCCCAGCCAGCCTGCTCACCTGGGCAGTGGGGCTTGAGGGGCATGGCTGCTCATGGCTCCCTTGGCCAGCAGCATGTCACGGGTCCCCTAAGGGACCCACTGCCTTCTTTGCTGCCGTGTTGGCACCAAGCTCCTCCTTTCTCAGCCCTCATCCCATCAGTGCCCTGACACCTTCACTCCCACCCAAGCCTTTTTCTTGGTAATTGGTGTCAGAGGCAAACTTGGGCCGATTTCCATCTGAGCCAGTGTCTCATGGCTGCTTTCCTATTTAATAGCAGAAAAATTAAGCCTGGCCATGCATCATTATCCTGGTGGTGTAATTAGCATCAGAACAACTGCCCGGAGCTGGGCAAGTGCCACACTCACTCTGGGGCTTCACGCAGGCCCAGCACTGCACCTATTGCTTTGGTTTTTGCTCCTTAACCTCCTCCCACCTGGGACTGACCAGGCACAGGAGCCCCTCACCACATCCATGTACATCCTCACTTTGTCACCTGCTCACAGAAACAAGAACGATGTTCGAGGACGCAGAGGAGAAGGTAAAGAGACAATCCCCCAGGGACCAGGAGAGAAAGGCTCAGATCAGCCCTGGAGAAACCAGATCATGTGATCCTGGCCTTTGGGGAGACTCGGGTTCCCCGGCAGCTGAAAGGTAGCAAAGCCCAGAGACATGTGGGTAACCCCAAGTACATTACCAGCACACAGTGGCCAGGACCGGAACACCAGGGAGGGGAGGGCTGAGGCAGAGGAGCAGGATCCCTCCTACTTCTTCCGTGGCCCCACGAGAAAGGCGAGGGCATCCCAGTCTAACAGTGAGCCCACTCCAGGGGCCTGAGTGACTGGAATCCAATTTGGGAAGCAATTGGCTCAGACTTCACGGCTGCCTGGAGATGTCTGAGATCACGGAAGGAGAGGGAAAGAGACCCACTGAAATTTAAAAACCATCAAAGCCTGAGGGAATGGAGACAAGGGTGCAAGAGAAGGGCCTGGAGGAGAGGGAGCAGCCTGGGAGAGCAGACAGCTGGGGCTGCTGGACGGGCTGGCTGGCAGGAAGTTGGCTCTGGGGATGCTGCACTAACAGGAGGTCAGTGGTCAGGCCGGGCAGAGGAAAGATGTATTCTGATGGGGCCTGAAAGTGGAAAACACCAACACGGGAGCTGGGGCGTTGGAGACCCAGGAATGAGGTCACAAGGCTGCTTGAGGTGAGAGTGATTCTCTGGCAGCCATAGTGCAACCATGGGGACAAAGCACATTCCAACTCCGCCAGATCTCTGCTCTCAAGGAGGAACCCACACCCCACCCTTGAAGCTGCATAGAAGACCCTTTGCAAGATGGAGAAATGCCTTGGGCCCATTCTTAGTTACAAGACCTGGAAAAGATCACCCCAGGACCACGTTGAAGGTCCCTTTCACAAGGACAGAGGGTTGAGCAATTAGAGAGACAGGTGTTACTATGCCAACCTCCAAGGGGACAGACCCCAGAAAGCTGACCCTGGTCAAGGTGTTGAGGAAGTTGTGTCTGCAAATTAGCACCTCCTCCCTTGGACAGTCTCAGGTGCTACCCATTAATGAATATATTGAACCACAGACAGTTATTTCTGGGGACTAAAGAGAACAGAAGTGTTTGAAGGCAAGGGGCTTGATTCGTGGAAGTAAGGCAGATCTGATGGGCAGAGGGCTGGGTCTAGGTATGGACGCTGAGGCTGCTCTGTGCCTAGAAGACATCTTCCAGGCTGCCTTCCCGGAACTAGCTGCCCTTCTGCACTCCATGGCGTGTGCAAATCTCTTCTCTCCTCTCAGAACACATGCCATGAGCAGTGGGGGGCTTGCTTTCCCATCTGCTGGCCCCCTTCCAAGTGCATCCTCCAGGTCGAGGAGATCCCCAAACCCCTGGGACCCAGGCTAACTTGAACCAAAGTGAATGCCAAAAGTAAGACCTATGGAGGCAAAGGCCAGAGGCAGCAATTCCTGGGCAGAGGCAGTAGCAAGAAGTTGCAGTGATGCAGACAAGGGCCCCCAAGGAACAGGTTCTACAGAGAGCGGCTGAAAATCACAGGACAGGGTTTGGAAAGGATCCAGGTCCAGGCTGACTGGGTGGATACCTCAGACCCTCCCACTCACACAGCAACACCTTTTACTAGGCAAGAAGATCATCAATACAACCAATCGGCCAGAAGCTGGGCGGCCTCAGGGCTGTGCATCAGCACCATGGACAGAGGATCCAGGAGCCAGGCTTCCTTGGAGCTTCCGAATGGCTCCTCTACTCCTCTCTCCACACTGCTCCCCAGCAGACATCACAAATCGATTACAGAGCCCCTTACCCGAGAGCCAGAGGCTTCTGCTCTGCCAACAACCGTCCCAATCAATCCGACAGCCAAAGGTGTGACTCTGGAAGCTGATTTTACACACGTGCCAACGACAACGAACCCAGGTGAGAAAACAAACGTGGTTTTCAGCCAAAAGGCTTTTCTCAGTCAGACGCATGGTGCCCAGCCTTCCCTGTCCTCATTCGAAGGAAACTGAGGTACCCTGGAAGCACCTGGTGGGATTTTATCCTCACGAGGCAGGCAAAGACTCTCTCCCGCCAGTTTCTCCTTTTCCTGGTACCTGACATTGCACTGGGCCAACTGCACAGCTGGCCTCAGTGCCACATGTCAACATCCCTAGAGAAAGCTGACCGGGGCGCCTGGGCCTGAGGCCGCCGCACGCAGGAGCCCCGCCCGACTCAGCCCCCTCCGCAGACCCTTCCCCAGTACCACAGACGGAGAAGAATCCAGTCCCAGCCACCTACCTGAAGGAGCCAGTAGCACCTCCGGTGGAAGGTGGGGATGATGGAGGAATGGACATAGCAGCCGTACAAGCACTAGGGAGAGAGGAAAAACGAGAATTCAGTTGGAAAGAGGGAAAGGAGGAACAGAGAACAGAGAAGGAGCGAGAAAGGGCCACACACACACTGCCACCACCCCAGGGAGATGGAGGAGTGGGTGCCTCCATGTCTGGCTCTAGGACCAAGGCTAAGGTCTGGGATACACCTAAGAAGCATAGTTGGGACACCTCAGTGGGCAAACACAGATGGACAGCTGAGGTGCTCACCCTTGTGGGGCCATGGGGACACGTGGAAACCCAGACAAGGCAGGGGCCAGGAGAAAGCACACAGGTGTACATTATGCCCATCACTTTAGGGCAGTTACCCTGGGAGTTACCCTGGAGCTCATGCAGAGAGTCTAGGTGGTGTTCGGGGAGGGACTGGACAAACACACATTCCAGACCTTTCCTGCCAAGGAGAGTCCTCCCTGGCGGCCCTGGCTGGGAGGAGCTTGAAGGCTGGGGGCTGGAGAGAGGGAGCACTCCCTCAGACTAACCTCTGGAGCCTGAGACCTCTTGCGCACATCCCCCACTTTCTGGTTTTTATTTAGTTTTCTATTCATACTTGTGCTTGTTACAAGTATCAACCTGCATCTTTTGCAGATGGATCTGGTTTTAGAAAACAGCTCGAGCCGGGATGGAGAAGGTGGGCGAGGATTCAAGTTTAGGAACAGCAGAGAGAGGGGACATGAGGAGGGACAGCTCTCATGGGGCTTGTCTCTCAGACCCAGGCAAGCTGACCGGGACTGGGGGAGGGGCACAAGGCACAGCAGCACATCCTGTCGTGGGCTCTGCAGGGGCCTGCCTGCTGGGAGGGGTAAGGAAAAAGGAGCTAATGAGAACAGTCAGATCCCTCCTGAAATTGAACTCTCAGAGTCTGAGCGGGAGGAAATTGGCCTTTTCTTTTGGAGTCTCCAATTCCAATTAGAATGAACTCCTTCTATTTTCTTTGGAGTTCCCCTAGCTTCCCAAAGCACAGGTTCCAGAAGGGGCAGAAAGAGAAGGAAGGCCACAGAGCCTCAGAGGACGAAGGACAGGAAGGTGTTCCCCTCGCCTCTCACCGAAGTCCCCCAACACCCACACCAACTCTGCAGAGAGTGATGGCCGGCAGCTCTGCGTTTACAGCTTTCATCAGTTATTTTTCACACCCTCAAAAAGACCAAGTGCAATTTGGTTCAACTAGGAGTCCATTTGAGCCCTGCCTGTCTGATTAGCAGAGCTGAAAGAGAAATCATTTTGGACTATGGGACTCTGGCTGCAAGAAAATCAGATTTCCAATATGTTAGAACTTTTACAGATTGCTGTCAGCTGGGACTTAAGCCCTGTACAAACCAAACAAACAAAGCGGAAATTAATTTAAACGATTCCCTTGCAATTCTTGCCCACAAAATGTGTATTTATTATTAAGAAGGCAATATTCTTTTCTGACTTTTCTGGTTTTCAATAAACTGTGTTTCTTTCTTAAAAAAAAAGCAAAACAGAACAAAACTATTTTTTTGATAGTTCCTTCCTGCCAAAGGAGTCTCGTGTCTGGACAGTGTCTATGAGCATTTGGTTGCAGTGGAGGAGCAAGCCACCTGCAACTTATATCAGCCCCTTCATTTGGATACTGCATGTCCTTGTGGGCAGTTTCATTGCTTTCAGCAGGCCATGAGCCGGATGGAGGGAGGCATAAACTGTTGGGAGAAGTCTCTCCCTCTCTTTGAAATGAAAGCCTCTTTTTGCACTGTTCATCCTCTCAAGAGTTTGCAATGACTGCCCCTCTTCACCTGTCTCTTTTTCTTTCCCACTGCTTTTCTTTGAACTTGAAAAGAACATGGCTGTTTTCAGCACCATCTGCCCCTCCGTTAACTGCATTCTGTCTGGGTTGGTCTGCAGCATCCTTGCACCAAGTGCTAGGTAATCACTGAGAATTTACCAAACACCTACTGTGTTTCCCTCCCAGAGAGCATGGCCCCTCTCCCCAGCCATCCCAGCACTCTCCTCTTGGGCACCCTCCCCTATCCTGAACCATCCAATAAACAGAGTGATGTTAAAAAGAAAAATCGCTGTTTCTACATCAAGGCTCATGCATTTTAATCAGAGGAACCCTCGGGGCCTCACTCAGAACCTAGTTAGTCTATTTTTAGATGTTACTCCAAACACCCTGGTGATCTGATGTCTCTGGTCTCCGCAGATGAGAAGCACGATCATAGAAAGGTGGGAGAGAGACACCCCGGACAAGAGCAGCTGTGTCAAATGGCATCGAGGGAGGAAGCTCCCCAGGGAGCCCCAAGGACTCAAGAAGGCTGAAGGCATCAGACAGGACTGCCGGACAGTGTTGCCCTGCCTAGCACACCAGTCACTCCATAGCTGACTTGTCTATCTGTATTTCCTGGCAGGGAGCTCTTGGCAGGCAGGACCTTTCAATGAAGGTGGCCCATAGTTCCCCCAAACAGAACCCTCAGAACACTGGTCTCGACAGCCTGGTGCAGGGCAGGACCCAGAGACAACACATGTTTAATTTCTGCTTGTGAGGATTTCCCTGGCAGTCCAGTGGTTAAGACTCTGAGTTCACAGTGCAGGGGGGCCTGGGTTCGACCCCTGATCAGAGAACTAGATTCTGCACGCCACACCTGAAAGACCTCACGTTGCAACTAAGACTTGGTGCACCCAAATAACTACTATTAAAAAGAGGGGGCTAGTTTTCAAGGAAAACTAACAAGTGTTGGAGAGCTGTCTGGAGGGAGGCTTCCAGTGCCTGGTCTTAGTGAATGAGGGCCAGCAAGGGATGGATTTCAGAGCAAAGCATCCTGTTCATGAGGGAGAACTGCCATCCACCTGCTGGGAGGGCTCTCCTCCAGCCTGGCTGCAAAGTGGGCACTATCCTCTCTCTGTCTCCTGGGCAGCTGTGAGGGCTGATTTCACATTTCTACTGGACATCTGAGGAGCTTGTAAGATCCCCAAGAGGATACACAGAAAGCGGAAGGTTGCTGAGCTCTGGATCTGGGATGGCAGTAGAAATCTCCATGTCCTCAGCATAGGAATGGTGTGGGATGCCCAGGAGTGGGGTCCATCCACTCAAGCTGGTTTCAGCAGACAGAGCCATGCCTGCTGGCTCAGGTAGGTGGAGCAGACAAGGTGTGAATTCACAGATTCTCTGACCAGCGGGTACGTGCCATGCCAGGCCACCTCACTGTGTGCCTATACACCTCGCAACTCCAAACCACCCATGGCCCCATCCTGGTCCAGGCTCCCTGGCCAGTTCCCATGGTCACCACCATCCTCATGCTGCAGCCTTTCTGCCCATTTTCAGTCCACATGACAGAGTCGTCCCCAAGCCAACCATAGATTAATTGCACACAGCATATCAAATCCATTCCTGTAACCACTAATCAAAAAAGCCATCATGTTTTTCTGTAGTCATCTGTGTAGTACCAGCTCCTGGTGCTTTTTGATCAGGCTCTGGGGGTCCCCTGGGGGTGGTCCCTGGGTTGAGGTTTGCATTTGGGGGCTGTGACATGATGGGGTGAGGAGAGTTCCATCCGGGGCTGGTGGGTGCTGCTGAGTGTGTGTGTCTATGTGTGTGTGTGTGTATGTGTGACTGCAAGGAATGAGTGTACCCGTGGGTGGGGGTGTTTGTGGGAAAGGACACACTGGGCCCCTTGTTTATGTGCACCACATAAAACAAGGAAAGAAAAAGAGGAAACAACTAGCTATTTATAGGGAATGCAGGCGAACATCACCCTTTAGATGAAAGTAATGTTCAAATTAGTTATATTCAAAAAATTAAGATATGACAGCTTCCTTTTCACATGACAGTTGAGCAAGGAAGAGTTTTTTCCTTAAATATTCAAAATTGCTTGTATGACACTATAGGCTGTTTTTTTTTTTTCTTTTTTTTCTTAAATAAAGAAGAAAGATACAATTACAGGGGAAACCAATAGCAGACAAGAACTCCCTTCACTTAGAAATATATGTTTTGGAAAGAGATGTTTCTGAAGGCAGTATCAACCTCAAATCTCCTCAAAGGGATTTTTTATCCCAACAGATTCAGCTGCCAGGGGTCCCACAGGTACCGGACGGTCCATCAGGGCTCAACACCCAGTGGCCTCCGTGGACCAAGAAGGGAATGTCTCAGGTGGTGAGACGTTTGTTGGTGGGCATGGGGACTGGAGGGTGGGCCCTCTTCCCGTCCAGCTCGCAAAGGCTGCTTCTTCGTCTCTGTCTCCACCTGTTTCTCTCCAGCAGGAGCTCAGCCCCTTCCAGCCCCCATGGTTTCTTCCACTCTTGGCTTCTGCTCTGGAAAATGGTTGACTTGCTGTTCGCAAGCCGACCCAGTGCTTCCCACTTCCACATGTCCCCTTGTACAATCCCACACCCCAGGGTGGGCTCCGTCCTCTCCTGTGCAAACTTCACCCCTCCTGAGTCGATCTCAGGTCCTCCTTCCTCCATAGAGACTCTCCTGACGCAGCCAGTGGCAGGAATCCCTGGAAATGACCCCTCTGGAGGCAGGGGGCAGCAGGGGAGGTGGGCTGTGCCTCAAGGTATTAGATAGCCCCTCTGCCATCCAATGTTCCCATCAGCAGCTCACCTATCGCAAGGATTGGCAGACTTTCTGCAAAGGGCCAGAAGTAGATATCCTCAGCCTTGTGAGTCAGGTGGTCTCCGCTGTCACTGCTCAGCTATATTCCGGGGGGCAAAAGCAGCTTAGATGACAAGTAATGAGTGTGTCCCCAAACTTCATTTATGGACACTGGAATTTGAATTTTGCACAATTTTCACCTGTCATGAATATCATTCTTCTTTGGATTTTTTCCCAACCATTAAAAAAAAAATGTAAAGACCACTCTTTAACATCAGAGTAATACAACTCTATGCCCCAATCACTAATGCCAAAAAAGCTAAAGTTGACCAGTTCTATGAAGACCTACAAGACCTTCTAGAATTAATACCAAAAAAGATGTCCTCTTCATTATAGGGGGTTGGGATGCAAAAGTAGGAAGTCAAGAGATACCTGGAATAATGGGCAAGTTTGGCCTTGGAGTACAAAATAAAGTAGTGCAAAGGCTAATAGAATTTTGTCAAGAGAATGCATTGGTCATAGCAAACACATTTTCCAACAACCCAAGAGACGACTCTACACATGGGCATCCCCAGATGATCAATACTGAAATCAAATTGATTATGTTCTTTTGCAGCTAAAGATGGAGCTCTATACAATCAGCAACAACAAGACCTGGAGCTGACTGTGCCTCAAATCATCAGCTCGGTATTGCAAAATTCAGGCTTATATTGAAGAAAGTAGGGAAAACTATTAGGCCATTCAGGTATGACCTAAATCAAATCCTTATGATTATCCAGTGGACATAATGAGCAGATTCAAGGGATTAGACCTGGTAGAATGCCTGAATATATATGGATGGAGGTTCATAACAGGAGGTTATGGAGGGGTTTTTTGGCCAAAACCATACCAAAGAAAAAGAAATGCAAGAAGGCAAAGTGGTTGTTTGAGGAGATTCTACAAATAGCTGAGGAAAGGAGAGATGTGAAAGACTAGGGAGAAAGGAGAAGATAAACTCAACTGAGTGCAGGGTTCCAGAGAACAGTAAGGAGAGATAAGAAGCCTGTCTTAAATGAACAATGCAAAGAAATAGAGGAAAACAATAGAATTGAAAGGATATGAGATCTCTTCAAGAAAACTAGAGATATCAAAGGAACATTCATGAAGGACGGGCATGATAAATGACAGAAACAGTAAGGACCTAACAGAAGCAGAAGAGATTAAGAAGAGATGGCAAGAATACACGGAAGAAATACACACAAAAAAGGTCTTAATGACCCAGATAACATGAGGGAAACCTTAAAAAGGTCAATTTTCATTTCAATTCCAAATAAAGGCAATGTTAAAGAATGTTTCAACTACTGTACAACTGTGCTCATTTCACATGCTAGCAAGGTTATGCTCAAAATCCTTCAAGATAGGCTTCAGCAGTATGTGAACTGAGAACTTCCAGATCTACAAACTGGGTTTTGAGGAGGCAGAGGAACCAGAGATCAAATTGCAAATACCAGAAAAACCTCTACTTCTGCTTCATTGACTATGCTAAAGCCTTTGACTGTGTGGATCACAACAAACTGTGGAAAATTCTTAAAGAGATGGGAGTACAGATCACTTTACTTATCTCCTGAGAAATCTGTATATGGGTCAAGAAGCAACAGTTAGAATTGGACATGGAACAATGGATTGGTTCAAAACTAGGAAAGGAGTACAACAAGGCTGTCTGTATACTGTCACCTCTGTTATTTAATTTATGCAGAGTACATCATGCAAAATGCCAGGCTGGATGAATTACAAGCTGGAATCAAGATTGCCAGGAGAAACATCAACAATCTCACATATGCAGACAATACCACTCTACTGGCAGAAAGTGAAGAAGAACTCTTGATGAGGGTGAGAGAATGAAGAAGCTGGCTTGAAACTCAACATTCAAAAAACTAGGATCATGGCATCCAGTCCTATCACTTCATAGCAAGCAGAATGGAAAAAGTGCAACCTGTGACAGATTTTCTTTTCTTGTGCTCCAAAATGACTGTAGCCATGAAATTAAAAGACATTTGCTCCTTGGAAGGAAAGCTATGACAAACCTAGACAGTGTGTTAGAAAGAAGAGACATCATTTTACCAATGAGGATCCAAATAGTCAAAGCTATAACTTTTCTAGTAGTCACATATGGATGTGAGTTGGACCATAAAGAAGGCTGAGAAGAATTGATGCTTCCAAACTATGGCACTGGAGAAGACTCTTGAGAGTCCCTTGGACTGCAAGAATATCAAACCAGTCCATCCTAAAGGAAATCAGTCCTGAATATTCATTGGAAGGACTGATGCTGAAGCTGAAGCTCCAAGACTTTGGCCACCTGAAGTGAAGAACTGACTCGTTGGAAAAGACCCTGATGCTGGAAAAGACTGAAGGCAGGAGGAGAAGGGGATGACAGAGGATGAGATGGTTGGATGGCATCACCAACTCAATGGACATGAGTTTGAGCAGGCTCTGGGAGTTGGTGATGGACAGGGAAGCCTGGTGTGCTGCAATCCCTGCAGTTGCAAAGAGTTGGACCTGACTTAGCAACTGAACAACAGCAACAATTGAATATATTACACCTTCCCAGCAGCGTCCACAGGAAGCTCAGAGGACCTGATTGCCTTTCAAACTGGACTCAGTTGTAGAAGTGTGTTTTGGGGGCTAGAGTGAGACATGCATCACCTAAGTGTGAGATCAACAGACACTCGGGCACCGTGCTTGGCATGGAGGAAGTCCTGGCATGTAACAGGCATTCAGTGAGAACAACGCTTCCTCTCCTGGTCAAGCATCTTCATTTTATGAACTGAGCAGAATTCAGTGAAATAAAGTAAGGGCAGCGGAAAGCAGCCAGAGTTGGACTGGAGAGGTGACGCTGCTTTTCATCCCCATGGCCTTGATCACCTATGAAATTTCTCCTTTGGGCAAGACCTTTGCATTCTGCTCTTCGGGGTCCCCTCCCACAGGAGGCAAGGAACTCCCAAAGCCAAAGCCTGCTGTTGACCTCCTCCTCTGGGGAAACTCAAGCCCAGAATCTTATTCTGTGGACTGTGGGAATGTACATCCCTAGCATCGAGAGATAGGCCTCTCTAGAGAAGGGCATCACAGGAGAATTTGTTCAAATTATGTAGAATGAAATAAACTAGAAATTAGAAATTCTAGTTCCTTGGACTAGGCTCATTTCAAGTGCTCACAGGAGTCAGTGGCTTCCCATCGTCACGGAAAGTTCTATTGGACCCTGAGGTTCAGAGAACATGAGCAGGGCCCAGTTCTGAGATGCTCAGTGGGGCCCCCTGGAACCTGGGATCCCTGGACCCAAGATTTGGAGAAGCTATGGTCTGGGGGAAGAAGTGGAGGCTGGGGTGTTGGGGGCAGTTCCACTTTGTGGGGCTGGAATGTTTGACGGTTGATGCTCACAGTGAGTGAATCCCTGAGTCCCTGTGTTCAACACAGAAAAGCTCATTCCCCAGCTTCTCCCCCTGCCTCCCATCTCCCCACCAAAGCCTCCTTTAACACAGAGATAATATCTACTGTGTCCCCAGACTAGGGTGTTTACAGCTAATCTCCATCTCTAATCATCTTTTTGGGGCCTCCCAGGTGGCTCAGCTGTAAAGAATCCACCTGCTAGTGCATGAGATACAGGTTTGATCCCTGGTCAGGAAGATCCCCTGGAGAAGGGAATGGCTACCCACTTCAGTATTCTTGCCTGGGAAATTCTATGGACAGATGAGGCTGGTGGGCTACAGCCCACGATGTCACAAAAGAGTTGGACACGACTGAGCGACTAAAGGACAACAATCCTCCCTATGAGGGCCCCCTGCCACCTCCTCTGCAAACAGTCCTGCACTAGCCTCCAGCAGCCAAGCCACCTGCGGGGGCGGGAGAGACAGCTGGGTTACGCTTGTGGCCCAAATGCCACCTCAGTGGCCTGGTCTCAGGCCCCCAGTGGCTTTGCCTGTCTCTCCCTGGGGAGACGAATATCTCCACAAGGGAATCAGAGTACAGATTTTAAGTGCCTGGTTTCTCTCACACTTGAATCTGATGCACACATGACAAAGATGAAGAGATTTAAGATGCATCATGGTAAAGGGGCTTCCCAGGTGACTCAGTGGGTAAGGAATCCACCTGCCAATGCAGGAGATGCAGAAGACACGGGTTTGATCCCTGGAAGGGGGAGATCCCCTGGAGGAGGCATGGCAACCCACTCCGGTATTCTTGCCAGGAGAATCCCATGGAGAGAGGAGCCTGGCAGGCTCCAGTGCATGGGGTCGCAAAGAGTCAGACACGAGCGAAGTGACTGAGCATGCACACAAGGTGGCAGAAGGCAAAAAGGTAATAGAAGGGAAGGGACAATCTACTGAGATGAAGATTTCATCCTGCTCTGAAGCAATGACAGGGCAGAGCCATTCGCCCAGAATATTCCAGGCAGGGCAGATGAATTTTCCAGTTCCGGTGTCTGATATGGTGCTGTCACGCTCGAAAGTGGTCTGGGCTGGGCCGAGCCTTGGCTCCCCTGTAACGGGAGGGAGTGTAAGCCACACTGCATACTGCCTGCTCTGTGCCTGGCCTGCACCCTCGCCTCCAGGACCTTCAGTCTTGTGGTTGAGAGAGAGGATTTGGTTTGTATTAATCTACGATTAGACTAAGGGATTCAATTCGCAGGCTGCCTGCAAAAGCACAGGGCCTCAGAACTTGTTAAATAGCGAATTGCTTTGAAATTAGTTTGAGCTAAATGGATTGCAGTCTGATTCGGCCTCCGAGGTTGGGTGACAGGAGAGACCTGGAATATTAGAGCATCATCGACTGGGCCTCCAGCCCCACGCCTCTCCTAAGACGATCTCTGACGGCACCTCCCAGAACCCAAACCCCTGTGTGCGGATGTGCAAATGGGGTCTCAGAGAGGGCAACATCATGTCCAGGGTCACAGGGCGTGTCCTCGGAGCTGGGGGGATTGAGGGGCAGAGAGAAACTGATGTGGGGACAACAAACTGCCACCCCGCCCAGATGGGCAGCGTGCAAGAGAGAACAGGGTATTGCCTGGCAGGCCCAGCGCGTGTGCGACCTCACCCCATTGTCCCGCAGGAAGTGCCTGTGGCCCCCAGTCCCTGGAGACAGTAGACACCACCCCCCCAACCCTCCTCCACTGGCGGAGTTCAGAGGAGGGCACATAGGATGGGGGGTGGCACCTTGGGCAAGAAGAAAGCACCATAGAGACCCTCTAGGTGGGG